>MJUU01020727.1:0-10861 GCA_002080025.1 Modiolus philippinarum
GTCAACAAAATTTAAATACCAATTTATACCAAGCTAAGTTATAGCTTAACATTTAAGTTTTTTCACATATTCCTTAAATCCAGGCTGTGACAGTTGAGACATTTGGGAAGATAAGTTTCTCGAATCCCCCTACCCCTCGGTGATAATCAAAGTTAAAATTTATTTTCAGCACTTACAATTAAGGAAAATGTACAAGATGTCATTTTATATGGAAATATTGATCTCACATGACAAACTATGATGAGGATATTACATAATTTTATTCAAAATAGTCATAAATTTGACTGCCGATCCTTTTTTATCTTCTTTTAGCGCAAATACTTATCTTAATTTTTATTCAAATACTTTAGCAATTAATTTGATTAATGTTCAATTTTGCTGTTCTAAAAACCTGAGGAGTAAGACTCCACATTATTCTTTTTAACCGCGTTTTCCTTCTGAAAAAAAAAATCCGTTCGTAACATTAATGGTGAAAATGGCGGGCGGCTGCTCACATATCATTTGCCATATCTCCTACAGTTTTTGTGGTATTTTTTTATTTGCATTCCATTTATACACACATCAATCGTATGTATGGTACTTTAATTTTGTTTTTGATAATTTATACCAAATTACCAGATGTTCTACTTCAAATATCTAGCTATATGTTACCCTTTTGTCCGAAGCAACTTTCTACAGTTTTCGTGATAAAAAAAATTATATTTTGAACACCATGTTCCTCTGATTTTGATTATTTATGCTGAAATTACTAGTTGTTGAAATTAGTCATTTTTACGTCAAGATATCTGTCTGTAGGGTACCCCTTTTGTGAAATTTCCTATGTTTTATTAGATAGAACGTTTACATTTTGACGATTTGTAAATATATATCTAAGACATTTATACTAAAAGTCCCAGTTATTGAACTTAGTCATGATTATGTCAAATATCTGACAACAGATCTCTGTCCGGAGCAAATCTCCTACAGTTTTTAATAAAAAAAAAATATGTTTTGCAGATCATTTGTAAATATATCAGTGGTGCGCATGTTACGTTTGATTTTGATTTTTGATTATGCCCATATTTCCAGTTGATGAACTTTGTCATTATTATGTCAGATATAAGCCAAAAAGGTACACAATATGTCCGGCCAGGATGTTGTATCGAACAGTATTCTATTCGATTTCAAAAATAAGTCCCTTCTAAGAAAAGTAAAACGTTGCAGATTAAAACTAGAAAAACACTGAGAAGAGCTCACAAATATATACCTCCACCTGATTTAATTAAAAAGAAATAGGAAATCAAATCAAATCAAATTTTGAAATAGCTGGTGTACAATGACAAAAATTACTTATGATTCTGTGAAAGTTTCATTGAATTTTAATAATTAAACGCGACGTTACAGTTCACGAAGAACTTTTCTCAAGCGAAAATTAGTCATCTTATCACAAAAAAGTTTTGTCGCTGAATGTACAACATATAACAAGGTAACGAAATATTTAAAACATGAAACAAGAAAATAAAATCTAATTTTCTGGAAATTCGATATCTTACAAAGTTCTAATGCAAGGAATGAAAGAATAGAAAAAAGAAAGAAAAAATCTCTAGATCATTGATTTTATTACAGATCAAATTAGTTTAACCGGAGAGCATGAATCACAGGGTCATCTCTGCAGGGGATCAGACCCGGACCACTATCACTCTAGCCAGGCGAAGAATTAAACCGTAAGCCCAGTCGATGTACTAGCTATTTAAATCTATCTACTACAACGTAGATAGGCTGTCCTATCAAATTTCCGCAACGTTAAGAGTCATCATACTGTTATTTATCGGTAATTTGTATGAGTTTCCTTTGATCTAAGGAAGCAAATATTTTTCAGTATTTGCTACTGCCCGAATACGAAAAAATATTGGCAAAAAGTATCTTAGGCCACGCCTACTTTGTCAATCAGAATCAATGAAACAAAGAAATATACATCTCACAGAGACTCTTACCGGATCGTACAAGTTCTGTTACTAATCAAAACTAGTCAATTTCACGATTTGTTGGAAATTAACATGAATTCATTTTCAAAATTTGTTCTATTAAATGATTTAGTTAATTGCCGATAAAAAGAATAATAGAAGTTTTGTTTTTGATACAAGAAGTATTGGCTCTAATAATGGACTCGCCCAAAAGGGGCTCGTCCATTATTGTTCACCAATATTTCTTGTATCAAAAACAAAATTTCCATTATTCTATATGTATGACTCTTAACATACAACCATTACAAACCTTTGAAAGCCCCATCTAACCACCCCGGATTTCTTAGTTGGGCGCAAAATGTTGAAAGAGGTATTTAGGTATAGAGCACAGGATTGCAAGCAGGTTTTCCAACGTCAACATCAAACATCAACACTGCAAGTACACATATAAATACTTAAATAAATAACACTGCTAATCACAGACAAAGATTCCATATTGCGACACAATACTAAATACAAAATCAAAAGGTATTGCACATATTCTTAGCTGGTGATGTAAGTTGTAATAAGTCTTTTCGGTCCATGTATTTCAGTCTCATGTTTTCATCATAACAGTATATTAAATAGGTTTGAAAATACATTCAAAACTTCACATAAATATTACAGTGGACAAAACATGCAACACTAAAAAATACATGTATGCTCTCTATATATTTCAGTTATGGCGTACTTGTGCGTGAGAGAATTTTTCATATGGATATACTATACATACTTTCAAATTTTGGCATATATTCTTGTAACTTAGAAATGTAATCAAGACCACCTGTTAAAAGTGCCCACATCTCACTATTTTATAACGCCAAGTTTTCTTACATTCGACTTGAAGGGTGCCCTGTGTTTGTCTATATGTTGTAATCGTCCACTAGCTTAAGACTAGTGCTTTTGTCGGGCAAAGGATGACACTGATTGTAAGAGCACTTTGCCAGTTTAATTAATGTTTGTTGACAATCCCGCACCCATGACCAATGAAGACATGGATGTAGCGTTGCTCGACACTTAGCAAAGAATTCCGCTTAAACCGGTGCTAGGGGCCGTCTTGAACTTACTATGAGGTATGAGCAAAGCTCATTGTTGAAGGCCTCATGGTGACTTCAAGGTGAAGAACAACAATAAAAGCGTTGTTCATTTGCCTGTTTTACCATGTATTTGTAGAGACTTTGTCTCATATGCATTTACTCCATATCCTTTCATTCACCATGTATAGTTAAATTACTATTTATGGGAGCTAAATATATAGTTACTCTAATCTGAAAAATACAATAACAAAATACCGAAGTTACTGTAAATTTAATTTCTGCATATGCGCATTTCGTCCCTTCAGTGCAGATCAATTAAGACATTTGGAAATCCATATACCGCAACATGAATAAAATATGAAAGAGAACAAATTACCACTACAGTGTAAACAGGAAAGCCAAAAATCGGCTTAGGACAGAGCTTTGCTAGAGGGAGATACTCCTTAGTTTAAAACACAATTTTATTAAATTAAGATATTGCAATTTTCCAAATAAAATCAGTTTTCGGGCCAGCACCGAAGTACTGGCTACTGGGTTGGTGAATACCCTCGGGGACTAACAGTCCGCCAACAAAATACCGAAGTTACTGTAAATTTAATTTAAAACTAGTATGTCAATTGTTCGAAGAACAATTGATAAGTCTTTCCGGAAGTTGTGCCATAATGCTCTCATTTCAGATTAACCGATTAAACTAAGACACTATATATATATATACCTTTAATATGTACATTTATCAATATACATTGACGTAAAACCAAAGTTTTTGTTGTCCATGATACTTTGATATTGACCTGATTTTGAAAGAAACATCTTCCTGTACTTTTAAAAGGCCTCATATCAATATATAGGTGGCCTGAATTAATTGGACCGACCTCTCAATTGTTCTTTGAACAACTGAGGTTTTAGTTTTATCAGCTTCGCTGAAGTTTTCATCTGAATGTGCACAGCAAATGGTTGAAAATATTATATAATCACATTTTGCAGAACAATGATTTTAACACACGAAAAGTTGTAATACTTACTAGTTTTATAGCAGATTTATTAAGTGCATACGTTTTCACAATTAAAAGAATTTATTTAAGAATATGTTGAAGGATATTTTTCAATGTTGATAATTTTGATAAATGAAAAACTGGGCAGTTATTTATTTTATTTCATGATTTTCTACAAATTGTATAATTTTTATCTCAAAAATGTGCAGATGGTCATACAGACTGTTACACAAGGCTTCATATTTCCAAATACTATTAAAATACAGTAGTAAATATATATATCGCCCATTTTGCTGCCATTGTTTTTATCTTTATCGCTGTGCCATGTTATTGTGTCATACATGTATTAGTGGCTGGGTTACAGAAAGTTCAAATGTAAGACACTAGACTTCACCGGGCAAAAGACCTCATCGGTCAATAGACCTCATCGGTCAATAGATCTAAGTGGTCAATAGACGTCATCGGTCAATAGACTCCATCGGTCAATAGACCTCACTGGTCAATAAATTCCATCGATCAACAGACCGCACTGAGCAATAGACCTAGACATGCAGGGATATGAAAATACCAATAGATGAAAATAATTTTTACTTAATAGAACGTATAAAATATATGTATAAGATATATATATAAAATTGTATATATCAGTGATTAAGGATGATACTTAAAGTATCTATTAAATATTTTATGATGTAATTAATCCATTTCTTTGAATAGCTATATAAATATATCGTTTATTAAATGGGTTTTTGAATAGCTATAAATAGATTCTACTGTACATATGAAATATTATAACATTTTTCCTAATGCAATCAAACTGATAACACTGAGTAGCCAGAAACACAATAAGTTAATGATAAATGTTTATAATTTTTATGTAAAAAGATTTCCCGTGGGAGAGATGTTTGGTCTCTATATTTTTCAGTTATGGTGTACTTGTGAGAGAATTTCCCATAAACCGGTTTAACCCTACCGCTGGCTTTTGCTAGTGCCGGTACCACGTCCGGCTGTCCTAGTTCCTATCGTTGTTTATGTTTGTCTTTTGTATTTTTATTGTGGGTTTTTTTCTTGTGCAGTTCCTATTTACTTTCTGGCATGTGGCTATGTTTTTCGGCCATTGTAGGTGTTTCCTGTTATCTTTTTATTCCATACTATTCATACTTTCAAATGTAATCAAGACCACCTGTTTTAAGGCCCACATCTCACTATTTTATTACCCCAAGTTTTCTTACATTCGACTTGATGAGTGCCCCGTGTTTGTCTATATGTTGTAATCGTCCACTAGCTTAAGACACTAGTGCTTTTGTCTGGAAAAAGGATGACAGTGATTGTAAGAGTAAGTTTGTTGACAATCCCGCACCCATGACCAATGAAGACATGGAGACGATTAGCAAAGAATTCCGCTTAACTGAAACTTGATCAGCTGGTTGTCAAAAATGATATTTTAGCAGACGACAAAAGTAAAGCATGTGCACACTTTATTGTTTTATGTGTTTTGTTTGACATACAATTACACATGGATTGCTGAAAACAACATGTTTTTTTAACACTTATATCCCCCCGGGTAGAAGTTAAGAAACATTTAGTACATTGCACAATAGTTATTTTGATATTGTATAACGTAATAAATTTTGATATCAATTATTGAAAATTAAATCAAAACAAATAATGACTGTAATTGGATTCAAACACAGAAGTCACCGAAATGATCCCTCCAATCATTATCCAAGCATTACAAAGAAATCAATTTTCACCCCTTTTAAAAAATGGTGAATAAAAGGATATGGAGTAAATGCACATGAGACAAAGTCTCTACAAATTCACGGTAAAAAACAAGCAAAGGAACAACGCTTTTATTGTTGTTCTTCATCTTGAAGTCACTATGAGGCCATCAACAATGAGCTTTGCTCATACCTCATGGCAAGTTCAAGACGGCCCCTAGCACCGGTTTAAGCGGAATTCTTTGCTAATCGTCTCCATGTCTTTATTGGTCATGGGTGCGGGATTGTCAACAAACATCAATTAAACTCGCAAAGTGCTCTTACAATCACTGTCATCCTTTGTTAGACAAAAACACTAGTGTCTTAAGCTAGTGGACGATTACAACATATAGACAAACACAGGGCACTCATCAAGTCGAATGTAAGAAAAATTGGTGTAATAAAATAGTGAGATGTGGGCCTTAAAACAGGTGGTCTGGATTACATTTGTGAGGATGAATAGTATATCCATATGAGAAATTCTCTCATGCACAAGTACACCATAACTGAAAAATATAGAGAGCAAACATCTCTCCCACGGGAAATTTTTTTACCTAAAAATTATAAACATTTATAATTAACTTATTGTGTTTCTGGCTACTCAGTACAGTAGAATCTATTTATAGCTATTCAAAAACCCATTTAACAATAGCTATTCAAAGATTTAATAGATACTTTAAGTAATATCCTTAATAACTGATATATATAGATTACACCACAAGATCCCGTTCATTACCATATTTTATCCACTAGAGATAGTTAAATTCTAAAATTTTAATTGCGAGGCTTGCCGAGCATTTTAAATTTTTTTAATTCAACTATCGAGAGTGTATAAAATATGGTAATAATCGGGATGAAGTGGTGTAATCTTTTTCTCTAATGATCAGTGATAAACACCGAGAACTGTATTCCGAATAGATTTGGCGGGAAATAGCACGGGGCTTTATTCAACATACGATGAATAAAGAAAATTTATCCAACGGGTCAAAACCGGTTTAAACTTGACATATCATTAGAGAAACACAATTTAATATATATATCTTGTACATATATTATATACGTTCTATTAAGTATGGAGTATTTTCATCTATTGGTATTTTCATATCCCTGCATGTCTATTGCCCAACGAGGTCTATTGCTCAGTGCGGTCTGTTGATCGATGGGATTTATTGACCAGCGCGGTCTATTGACCGATGGAGTCTATTGACCGATGACGTCTATTGACCACTTAGATCTATTGCCCGATGAGGTCTTTTGACCTATGAGGTCTATTGCTCGGTGAGGTCTATTGACCGATGAGGTCTTTTGCTCGGTGAAGTCTAGTGTCTTACATTTGAACTTTCTGTAACCCAGCCACTAATACATGTATGACAACACTAACATGGTATAGCGATAAAAAAAACAATGGCAGCAAAATGGACGATATATATTTTACTACTGTATTTTAATCACGTGATTTTAATACTATTTGGAAATATGTGTAACAGTTTGTATGACCATCTGCACATTTTTGAGATAAAAATAATACAATTTGTAGAAAATCATGAAATAAAATAAATAACTGCCCAGTTTTTCATTTATCAAAATTACCAACATTGAAAAATATCTTTCAACATATTCTTAAATAAATTTTGTTTAATGTGAAAACGTATGCACTTAATAAATCTGCTATTAAACTAGTAAGTATTGAAACAGACAAACTTTTCGTGTGTTAAAATCATTGTTCTGCAAAATGTATTTATATAATATTTTCAACCATTTGCTGTGCACATTCAGATGAAAACTTCAGCGAAGCTGATAAAATTGGAACCTCAGTTGTTCCAAGAACAACTGAGAGGTCGATCCAATTAATTCAGGCCACCTATATATTTATATGAGGCCTTTCCGTTGAACAAACATGTGTAGGTGATACGAGTTATTGCTACAAAACTTTGAACTTTGGTATGAGACGTTGCTATTGGATGTATTAAAAAACAGTAATAGATAGTGGATAAAAATGCTGGAGAAAATGTGTGTCCTGTTACGATCTACATTTGTAGCAAAGGAAAGGGTGATTAAACCAACAGTTTGGAACCTATGGACCAAAAACTGATTTTCGACAAACGATTTCCGGTTTTCTTTTGCTTGTCGCTTAATAGGATCAATACCATTATAGTAATAATAATGTATTAAATACAAAAAAAAGTACAGGAAGATGTTTCTTTCAAAATCAGGTTCATATCAAAGGATCATGGACAACAAAAACTTCCGTTTTACGTCAATGTATATTAATAAATGTACATATTAAAGATATATATACAATGTAGTGTCTTAGTTTAATCGGTTAATCTGAAATGAGAGCATTATGGCACAACTTCTGGAAAGACCTATCAATTGTTCATCGAACAATTGACATACTAGTGGCTATTGCTCAGTGCGGCCTGTTGATCGATGGAATTTATTGACCAGTGCGGTCTATTGACCGATGGAGTCTATTGACCGATGACGTCAATTGACCACTTAGATCTATTGCCCGATGAGGTCTTTTGACCTATGAGGTCTGTTGCCCGATGAGGTCTTTTGCCCGGTGAAGTCTAGTGTCTTACATTTGAACTATCTGTAACCCAGCCACTAATACATGTATGGCAACACTAACATGGTATAGCGATAAAAATAAAAACAATGGCAGCAAAATGGACGATATATATTTTACTACTGTATTTTAATCACGTGATTTTAATACTATTTGGAAATATGAAGCCTTGTGTAACAGTTTGTATGACCATCTGCACATTTTTGAGATAAAAATAATACAATTTGTAGAAAATCATGAAATAGAATAAGTAACTGCCCAGTTTTTCATTTATCAAAATTATCAACATTGAAAAATATCTTTCAACATATTCTTAAATAAATTCTTTTAATTGTGAAAACATATGCACTCATTAAATCTGCTATAAAACTAGTAAGTATTAAAACAAATTTTTCGTGTGTTAAAATCATTGTTCTGCAAAATGTGTTTATATAATATTTTCAACCGTTTGCTGTGCACATTCAGATGAAAACTTCAGCGAAGCTGATAAAACTAGAACCACAGTTGTTCCAAGAACAATTGAGAGGTCGGTCCAATTAATTCAGGTCACCTTTATATTTATATGAGGCCTCTGCGTTGAACAAACATGTGTAGGTGATACGAGTTATTGCTACAAAACTTTGAACTTTATATGAGACATTGCTATTGGATGTATTCAAAAACAGTAATAGATAGTTACTGTAGATAAAAATGCTGGAGAAAATGTGTGTCCTGTTACGATCTACATTTGTAGCAAAGGAAAGGGTGATTAAACCAACAGTTTGGAACCTATTGACGAAAAACTGATTTTCGACAATCGATTTCCGGTTTTCTTTTGCTTGTCGCTTAATACCATTATAGTTACAATAATGTATTAAATACAAAAAAGTACAGGAAGATGTTTCTTTCAAAATCAGGTCAATATCAACGTGTCATGGACAACAAAAACTTTCGTTTTACGTGAATGTATATTGATAAATGTACATATTAAAGGTATATCTATATAGTGTCTTAGTTTGTTCGGTTAATCTGAAATGAGAGCATTATGGCACAACTTCCGGATAGACCTATCAATTGTTCTTCGAACAATTGACAAACTAGTTGATTATATGCTCTTTATGGGCCCTTTGATTAGGTTAATAAAATATTCTTATTCTTATTCTTATTCTTATCAACTAAATACAATGATATAGGTCCCAAATACCTATTCCTTACACATTCCGAAAATTCCCCAAATAATTGCTCCAAGAAAAATAAAAAAACTTTGCAAGCCCTTATCATGAAAACGGTCCGTCCACCAACATTCGCCCAAATTAACGAAATATCTGTCATAGCCTAACAAACATTTTTCCCTTTACAATTCACTACCTATTTATTACCATTTCCGAATAATATCACAAAACATGTTTAGGGAGTTTTCTAAAATAACCTCCTCCCCTGATAACGAAACGACCCAAGACGGATACAATCACAACTTCAACAGAAACTACAAAACCCCACCAAATTTCATCGACCTACACTTACCCACTTAGACACCTCTGTGAAAAGAAGAAAAAAACCAACACAATTTTACAATCCCAATAATGTCTGTCCGTTGTACACCGGACAGACCTTAATGAGGAATATTTTACTGTATGTGCAAAAATATTAAAGTTTAAAAATGTAAAAATATCAAAACTTCAAAAATAACACAACTTTTTTCAAAACTAGAAAATATATTTCACCATTATCAATTATTGCAATAAATGACTTGTAGGGACACATCATCACAAAAATATTGCTTTAAAAATAACCAACAAAGTTTTAACACTCAAAAAAGTTAAATATTCACACTTTCACTCATCTCTCGTTTTCACAGAAAATCAGGATTAAAAATGGAAATGAAATAAAGAATGAAATGCATATCTACCGATGAAATATCAAATCAGATAATAAGGTGGTAGACCTGGGGCACGGGGAGATAACTCTGTTTTTCACTTTTCTATTACTTAAATAAATAAAGAATTCTTGGAAAAATCAATTTTTTTGAAACTGTAATATTTTTTCCCATGACAAATAAATATTCATTGTTTTAATAAAAACAACTACCAAACCACTACAGGTCTTATATAAGGAGTACATTTAATCCACCTCTTCATTTTTTGCAATAATATATTATATCAAAGTCAGGTTTCTTGCAAGGGAGATCATGTCACTCCCGGTTTTCATGGGACTTCACACTATGAGTGCCTAAGTTCTTAATGTCATTTTTAAAAAAAATTGTGGCATTGTAGCTGTCTCATATCCTTGTTTTGTCTTTGTTTTTCCCTGTTGCCGTTTTTGCCATGGCTTTGGACTTCAATTTTTGTGGTCATCGCTTTCCTTGTTTCTTCGGTATTCTAATGCCGTTGTTTTAAATTAACCTTGAAAGAATATGGAGTAATCAAACATATGAGAAAGTCTTAGAAATTAAGCACAGATGCAGTAATTTCGTGGATTTTTGAATTATGAAGAAAAAAATGGAACGGTAGATTTTTCTAAAATTTTATCATATCTCACA
>MJUU01020731.1:0-41814 GCA_002080025.1 Modiolus philippinarum
AATACAAAACTAAGATAAGTACAATGGAGAACACAACACAAGACGGAGAGATAGAAAAAATAAGAAGAGGGAGATTATTCGGGGAAAAAACAATAGAAAAAAGTACAATGAAACAGACGACTTAAAAAGTAATGGTACAATACAAAACAAGACAATAAGTACACAACACAAGACGGAGAGACAGAAAAAAATAAGAAGAGGGAGATTATTCGGGGAAAAAACAATAGAAAAAAGTACAATGAAACAGACGTCTTAAAAAGTAATGGTACAATACAAAACAAGACAATAAGTACATAAAAACTAAATAAGTTATGGAATGGGTAGGGCGGTACTGAAAACAACGTCCCCCGCGTCCCACTACTCTCACAAAGCTAAACTACGTTTGCGGTGCTCTACGTTCAGGACGCTGGAAGACTGGTCTGAAAGTATAAGTCACGGTTGATTGCACGGGGGATGGAAAATGAAATTTAACATTGGCCTTATGGGCCCAAAGAGACGAGATTCACTACTGAAGTGTGTGAACACTTTCTAGGAACTTCACTATCTACAAACTTAAATATTGGGCTTTGATTAAGATAAATAGAGCAACGTCCTTACTTGATTTTGGCTTTTCATCACTTAGATATTTTTTTGTTATTTGTTCTCTATCATTGTATAAATAAATTTGGTTTACGGTCTTTTAATAGTTTTGATTTGATCTGCACTGATGAGACATAAGTTGTCGAAATGACCATATGCAGAAAATAAATTTACAATAACTTCGGTATTTAGTTCTATTCTGCTGAAGTGAAATACCCAGGTAAATCCTGCAATTTGATTAGTTACCTTGGCAGAGGGATATGAGACCGTATCTTCCCGGAAGCAAAATTACAATGTATGAACGCTTTTAAAGAAAAATTATAGCACTTCTAGCAGAATATAATACTTATTTGGGCTTCACAGGGGATACGGATTCATATTCCCTGTCTGTGCCCTATATCCCCTTCGCCTGATGCCACAATGATATAAAACACAGATAAAAATTATAATAAAGCGTTTCAACTCTTCCCGAATAACATATAATATTAAGTTTGATTAACGTTTATTTTCTTTGTCGTATATTCCACATACAATTGTCTTAGTGTAGGCAAATATTCGGTATGATTTGATAAAATGGGGCACGTTGGTCTACTCCAGGGCATTAGGATATTTGGATTGTTGTTTTCTTATGTTAATCATGGATTGATACTTTAATACAGAAACATGTTTTTATGGATTCCGTGGAGGAATATAAACTAAACCACAAAAGAAACGATACATGGAATTTATCAGAAGTGAAATTTTACTCTCTAGCAGAAAACAATAACCCATAAATATATTCTTTCGTATATAAGAAGTTTCAAAAAATGTCTCTAACAATTCCTGAACCATATTCGTTGAAGGTCAATTGCATTATCCTGAATTTTGTTGTCGGACGTAAATAGAGAGTTTGTTTACATCTTCACATCTTGCATCTACCAAATATCACGACCACGTATTCCTCGGGCCTCATCTTCCGTATTCGGTTGACGGTCACGTCAGTGTAAAACACGTTTCGTAGTTTTTACGTTCCGACGTCTCATGGGACCTGGTGCTAAGTCATTTGTAATTTGGTGAGCATGTTTGGCTTTGATGAAGCAATATTCTTAGGTAAGTGGTTGTTTCCCGGGTAAGACAGCTCATAGAAGACAGTGTCGCGTGGAGCAGTTTTACACAGGTAAACGTCCAATCAAACGTTCCAATTTTCGACGTCATAATTGTTGACTCCATGAATGATTTGACGTCACTGTTGAAAATTCCACAAGGAATGGCAAGTTGTACTTTCTTTCACTTTTTCGTTGTATTTTACGGAAGGAATAGGTTCTTACATTCGACTACAATTAAAAATCGGGCTATCTTCCACTTATTTGTTTAATTCCACGTCTTCCCCCCTCGTTTCTTTCGGAAAAGATGGAATTTCTGACACTCGTGGAAGATATCTATTCCCTTTCATATGGTCTCGTATATGATCCTATTAGTCTTTAGTGTGTTATTTTGTTCACATATCAATGATTCTGAAAGCAAAACTTGACGTCAAAGTCCTTGGTCTGGTTAATTTTGATTTGAGCGGGGGATCTTTTAAAGATGAGAAATTTCCTTATCTGATTTAGTGTCCCAATTATTGACATCAACTCGACCACCGGTCAAAAAATTATTAAACTATTAAACTATTTTGTGTCGGAACTGATTTGAAAATGGAGTAAACAAAGGCTTTTTGGCATCAATTGCATAGATTTACTTAAATAGAAAAAAACATACTCAACAAGCGGTGTTTATCAGTTGTGGATAATCGGTGTTTTGTCAGATCAGTAATAAACTCGGGATCTACTCAAAGAAGTTTATTCTGATTTGTGAAATAGATCTGCCAAATCATGGTGACGACCGTAAATTTTCTATTGTGACAATTGTAACAGTGACTGAACAAAGTCGTCTGCCTCAAGGCAATTTTGTTCAAACTACACAGAGCCCACATTCGTTTCAAAAGGAAACTGACATTCAGAAAATTTCTTTTGTTGAAGGCATTCTTTTTTTTTGCACGAGATAACACAGTTATTGATTCAGAATAATTAGTTTAAAAAAATTCAAATTAGTTTTCTAAATTTCATCGCACTAAGCCATTTTTTACGCCAAAAAGAATCTTTTAATCTCCTGTGTTGCATGGTTACTTTATGTCGTGTCTAAGTCGAATTGACAATATCAGCTCCAAACCCCTGAAGAGGCATGACTTAACCCCAGATAAACAGAATGCTTCTGAAAACAGTCATTGATACATTTATCAAGAGAGTTACCGTTGTCGGCTGGAACGTATGTATAAGAATTGTCAACGACTTGATATAAATCCCTGATGAAACACAATACACCAAACAGCGTAGTTGCACCATCACCATCTACTAACAACGCCGAAATCTTCAAAAGCCAATTAACAGTAACATCGGTATTTTGTTATTTATACTGAGTTGATTGGAACAATTTCAGTGAAAATTGTATCATGGAAAAGTCTTTGGAAACATTCAAAGGAGAACGGCCTGACCATGGATTCCCTCCTCCAAACCAATTCGACTCCTCACAACACCTTTCTTTGGCACTATATTCAGTAATGAAGTTCCAGTCCTGTATTCTACAAAAACAGAGAATTATAGGTGTTATGTTGACGTTGGGGATACTCAACATTACGTGATAGCAGAAAAAAAGATAATTGCCTAATAAAGACGTTTTTCACAAAGTCCACAATTTAGAGAAAAATAATTTCACATAGTATATGTTTTTTTTCTAAATATAAGGATTCGTATTTCTTTCTCTTATATATTTAGGTTTACGATCGTTGGTAAATACTTACAACTGATATATGTAAACATATTTGGTGAAAAAAAGAGTTATTTTTCATATCAATTTCTAACTCCATAAAACATGCAAAAATAATCTTACTTATCGGAAGTTTCTAGTCGGTCTTAATACTGTGATTGTATTATCTTGCCTAAACAAAACAACATATCTGCATCAAAGGTAAATCCTTTATTGCACGCCTTGTATTTATTCTTTCTTTATTTGGAAGTGGTTCTAATCAGTTTTTTTTAATCAAATTAGCATACTTTTTTTTTGTATGCTTCTAATGTGTCTTGCCTCTTTGTCGTATCGGCGTGGCTTTGTTAAACGAGTAAGATAAAAGTTAAATTAAAAAAGACAATTTTAACAGGTTACTTATCTTGTGTTTGATACACAACAGGCGCATAATATGGTGATGTTTATCCATTAAAGAACATGTAAAATGTAGAGGTAAGCCTAGTCAACTAAAATTAGTCGCAAATTAGAATTTGTCCCATGAATGTTTACATGGCAATAGTAGAACATCGTGAATATCCGGCAGAACATTGCGTGGAGATATATAAAATTAAAATAAAAGGTAGATTAAATGGGTAACAGAACTGAGGTTCTCAGGGACTCTGTAGAACTGTAGTATCTTCAATGCTGATACTGTAAAACACATAGTAGAAAATAAAATATAAAAGTAAGAACTGTGTTCGCAGAGCTACACAAAAGTCACTCAAACGAACTCCCACAGAAAATTCAAAACTCAAAAATAATTTCCACAAATGAGGAACAACAATTCTGTAAGGTTTTACACAATTGTGAGCCATTTGAATTTTCCCCATTTCCATGGCAACGGTCACCATTTTAGAAATTTGAAGAACAAAAATTGTTTCTACACATACTAGGAAATCTTCCTGTCAAATATCATGCGATTCTGAGCAATTTGAATTTTCCCGCCCTTTTTCTGTTTCCATGGAAACGGTCACCATTTTGAAAATTTTAAGATCAAAAGTCATTTCTTTCATGCTAGGCAACCCTCCTGTCCAATTTTATCCAATTCTGAAGACTTTTAATTTTCCCGCCTTTTTTCCGTTTCCATGGAAACGGCCGCCATTTTGGAAATTCCGAGCCAGTATGGCATTCCTTCCAATTGTCCTCTTCCATCATGTGAAGTTTTATCAAGTTCTGGTCATCGGTCTTCGACATATATGGCGGACCGGAATTTTCGGGTGGAAGAAGAAGAAGAACGAGAATAATAATAAGAATTAACTAATAACTAAATACCGAAGTTACTGTAAATTTACTTTCTGCATATGCGCATTTCGACAACTTATGTCTCATCAGTGCAGATAAAATCTAAACGTTTGGAAGACCAAAAACTCAAAGATGTTTAAAAACTGACAGAGAACAAATAACCAAAGTGATCTAAATGTAAAGCCAAAATCAGCTAAGGACAGAGCTTTGCACGAGGGAGATACTCCTTAGTTTTCAATAAAATTTACCAAAATTTTAGATTTGAGATTGAGCAAAAACAATAAGTCTCCACAAACTTCGTTTGGGAGACTTAATAAATAGAATGATAATGAAATAAAAATTACAAAAATAAAAATGATAAATATTTATGAGCATAAAAAAAACACACAATTAACCTCAGATAGTTCCAGGTCCAAAAAAATCTCATGCATCTGCGTTTGCAAAGTAAACCATTTCGGTCCAAATTGTAGTTAAAAAACAAAACGCCACGAAAAACTTTCTCAAGAAAAAGTCTGCAAAACAAGCAGGTTTTGTCGTTTAAAGAGAGGCTATACAGTGGAGAAAATTGATTTTTTTCAACGTGACATCAATAAAAAATTATCTATTTTGAAAATGTACGTAAAAGTGTTTTAAAGACAGCATGCTTGTTTGAAATTTCAAAATTGTGGTCGCCGATTTTAGCTTTGTTCTGAGAAATCGTGAAATATTTTTGATGGCCTAGTTTCTATATTGACTATCCTCCTTGTTAATAAATGCTCCTTACAGTTCTATATGGTAATTTTATTATTACCCCCATTATTCTGAAATATAATTTACCTCAACAGCAGAATACGGCTTATTTGATTGATTCTTTTATAAAAAAAACTTTGCACAATTATTATGGCGATAAATATATATTGAATACTAATGATTTACATCCGCAACATAGAATCACATTTAAGACTCTCAAACTACCCGAAATGTTTCAACGGAATGTCAAAATTATCTATGGACTGAGTTTTCTTCAAGGTTGATACTCCTAAATAAATAATTTTCCTAAATTGCCCCTGTGTAGGACAGACTACCAGACAACTGCAAGACATATGGTTTCTGTCAAAACATTGGAAACACGTTCAATATAACAAACAAGTCTAAAAGTAAAAAAAATATCTGAATAAACTACACTGTCATGCATCTAAGAAGCGATTCGTATTGAAAATGTGCGCGAGTACAGCTCTTTTACTACCCCATAAAACTATAAAAAAAAATAAAGCATTTATTTACTTTATTAATTTTATCGTGTGCTGATTACTGATATTTGATTCAGTTTGCTTTTTTTAAATAAAAAGGACATAAGGGTGTGAACACGTTCCAGGAACTTCACTATCTACAAACTTAAATATTGGGCTTTGATTAAGATAAATAGAGCAATGTCCTTACTTGATTTTGGATTTTCATCACTTAGATATTTTTTATTTGTTTTCTATCCTAGTATAAATAAATTTGGTTTACGGTCTTTTAATAGTTTTGATGAGACATAAGTTGTCGAAATGACCATATGCAGAAAATAAATTTACAGTAACTTCGGTATTTAGTTATATTCTGCTGAAGTGAAATACCCAGGTAAATCCTGCAATTTGATTAGTTACCTTGGCAGAGGGATATGAGACCGTATCTCCGTGGTAGCAAAATTACAATGTATGAACTCTTTTAAGAAAATTATAGCACTTCTAGCAGAATATAATACTTATTCGGGCTTCACAGGGGATACGGGTTCATATTCCCTGTCTGTGCCCTATATCCTCTTCGCCTGATGCCGCAGGGGATATAAAACACAGATAAAAATTATAATAAAGCGTTTCAACTCTTCCCGAATAACATATAATATTCAGTTTGATTAACGTTTATTTTCTTTGTCGTATATTCCACATACAATTGTCTTAGTGTAGGCAAATATTCGGTATGATTTGATAAAATGGGGCACGTTGGTCTACTCCAGGGCATTAGGATATTTGGATTGTTGTTTTCTTATGTTAATCATGGATTGATACTTTAATACAGAAACATGTTTTTATGGATTCCGTGGAGGAATATAAACTAAACCACATAAGAAACGATACATGGAATTTATCAAAAGTGAAATTTTACTCTCTAGCAGAAAACAATAACCCATAAATATATTCTTTCGTATATAAGAAGTTTCATTATGTCAAAAAATGTCTCTAACAATTCCTGAACCATATTCGTTGAAGGTCAATGTCATTATCCGGAATTTTGTTGTCGGGCGTAAACAGAGAGTTTGTCAAAATCTTCACATCTTGCATCTACCAAATATGACGACCACGTATTCCTCGGGCCTTATCTTCCGTATTCGGTTGACGGTCACGTCAGTGTAAAACACGTTTCGTAGTTTTTACGTTCCGACGTCTCATGGGACCTGATGCTAAGTCATTTGTAATTTGGTGAGCGTGTTTGGCTTTGGTGAAGCAAGTTTCTTAGGCAAGTGGCTGTTTCCCGTGTAAGACAGCCCATAGAAGACAGTGTCGCGTGGAGCTGTTTTACACAGGTAAACGTCCAATCCAACGTTCCGATTTCTTCTACGTCATAATTGTTGATTTGACGTCACTGTTGAAAAATCCACAAGGAATGGCAAGTTGTACTTTCTGTCAAAAAAATTATTAAACTATTAAACTATTCTGTGTCGGAACTGATTTGAAAATGGAGTAAACGAAGGCTTTTTGGCATCAATTGCATAGATTTACAAAAATAGAAAAAACATACTCAACAAGCGGTGTTTATCAGATGCGGATCCTCAAGAATATCTATCTTCAACAGACCTTAATTTTGCAACAGTATTAAAACATTTGAGTTTTCAACACTTTACACCACTCTTCCACATGACAAATTGAAATCAGTACTCCGCGATCTCATTCATCAGTCTTTCTACACCAAAAAAGGTGAAAAAAGATTCTCATATTTGGTTTTGGGTACAGAAAAGGCATATTTTGTCAAACACCACAGTGATTCAAACAAAAAGTATACTGAAGAGGATATGATTGCCATGATGGAATTTTTAATTGACAATATATTTGTCGATTATGGAGGACACGTTTTCCAACAGACAATCGGAATACCAATGCGGACTAATTGTGTGCCACTTCTGGCAGATTTGTTTTATAGTCGTTTGAAGCCAGATGCATCAAGAGCTTGTCAAGGAGAAAGAGAAAAATCTAGCCAGGTCCTTTAATTTCAGTTTCCGTTACATTGAGGATGTTTTATCTTTAAGCAATCCTCGATTTAAGGATTATCTGCATCTCATCTACCCAAATGAACTGGACAGTAAAGAAACAACTGATTCACCAACATCAGCAACATACCTGGACCTTTACCTTTATATCGACACATCGGGTCAGTTGAAATGACAAACGTTATGATTTCGGCTTTCCAATTGTGAACTTCCCATTTTTGAGTAGTAATATACCCACATCTCCAGCATATGGAGTCTACAATTCGCAGCTCATTCGCTAATGTCATGCATGTAATGTGTACGTCGATTTCGTCAACAGAGCAAAATTAATATCTCAAAAGCTTCTTAGCCAGGGTTATGTTCAATCACTGTTACTATTGTCACTCAAAGAGTTTAATGGTCGTGATCACGAATTGACTGATCGTTACAAAATATCTGTATCCCAAATGAAAATGGATTGATTGATTGATTGTTGTTTAACGCCATCTTCAGCAATATTCCAGCTATATCGTGGCGTGAACTGCAAATGAAGATGGACATATTTCAATAGACCCCGAAATATTACTGGATTGACACTTATCGAATTTGACATTACACCAGACTTTTCACTCGCAGTGTGACGGGTGTCACATGTGAAGCAGATCATGCTTACCCTTTCGGAGCAACTGTTTACACTCCTGTTTCAAGGGGTTCACACTTTTAGCGCCTTATTTTTGTGGCGTTTGTTTTATGTACTGTTTGTTTGTCTTCGTCATTTAGGTTCTCTGTCTACATGTAATCCTTATATTGCCATGCATTCTTGGATATACAAGAATCCAAGAATATACAAATATACAAATTTTGGCTCTTGCATCGGTATTCATTTGGAAAATTGATTTATAGAAACTTCGCACTCCCCTTACCAATTTAGTTTTAACTCGTTCATATCTAAAGACCCCCTAACCTTCTAAATTACTTCATTTTCTGAGTCTGTCTAGTTTTAAAAGCGTTCTGCTATTGTGTGTGTCTTTGTATTTATTTGTTCTGCCAGTCGTAAAGAAAAGTAACTTTGCACTGTACACCTACATCATCTCACATGGGCCTGCCAATCATGATAGGATATCTTGTACATGTAATCTTTTTGAATATGATCTGGAGACTATGTCTGACAATTTCTGATATCTCATTAATTTCATACGACTAAAATGAAATTGAAAGAAGTTAGCAGCATCAGGAAAAACGGTTCAAAAATAGATCTCCATTAGATTACAGAAAAATGGTCATGGATGATACATGTATGTAAAGCTGTTCTCCAATCGAAAATGTATACTATATTTTATCGAAGAACACCAGTTTTACTGATATTTAAACTACGCTACAAAGCAATACAGAAAATACAAATATACAATTTTTCCAATAAATTTATAAAAGTGTAAAAATATAATGTAAATGTTTTCTGAAGTGTTCATTTATTTACGTTATCTATTGTAAAAGCCAAACCATTTGATGTATGAAAAATAAAAACCAAGGAAGTCCTATCAAAAAGAAATTTGTAAAGAAAATTTAAAAGCAATTCAACATGGTTCTGTTTGCGTTCTGTTTATCAGTAATCATTAATGGTTTTTATTGATGTTTAATTGGTCGTTAAATACTATAGGTCTCGCCACTTAATACTCTGCACGTCTCATGTACATTAAAATCTGTTAAAAGTAATATCATTCCGGAAAGCCGTTATGTGCATTTCACCTTGAAATGTTTATTTCTTAAAGATGATTATCTATTTTTGAAAGTTAAATCTTAGATAATTCAGCGCATTATATTTGAAGGACTGGCATGTACCAGATTTCAGATTTAAATTTATTGTTGAACCGAGAAACTAATTTGCAATGTAAGGTCAGATCTTGCACAAAGATTTTAATTTATAGGTAAACATATGCTAATTTTAGATATTTGAAATTGAAGAAATCATATGTAAGGCAGATCTGTGTTACACGTTCAGGGAATATTAGAATGGAATCTGCAGCGGTGGAACGAATAACTGAAGCTTTGAAAACATTGAAAAATGATCTCGTAAGTATTAAATAACTATAACGTGTAATGTAATGCAGGATATGCCTACTTATATGATTTCGATATAAATTTTAACTTTAATGTCAATATTAATTTTAACACATATTAATGCGATATTTTCGATGAAAATTTTATATTCATCATTGCCAAACATCAAAGTTTTTTTTTGTTAAGATCAATTGTTGATTTATTATTTTATTTTGTAAAAAAGATTAAAAATTCGATGCGAAGCGGGGGGTGGGGGGGGGGGGGGGGNTGGTTCGTTGTACGAAAAAAAAAGAAAAAAAAAGTTAGTCCCACGCGTCAGCCGATGCATTTGAATTTCTAAATCTACGTTTACGTTGTATGCTTTACGTTTTGCGCATATGTACACGAAGTAATTAAGTTCGTGCACTAAAAAGAGATTATGTATGTATAACGCAAACGCTGCTGATGAGGAATAAATTTCCGAAATGGCCATACAGCTCATTAAAATTATTGCAGTTGGAGTTAACATATGTGTTATGGTCTCATGTTCATTTACTCCATATCCTTTCGTAAAATATTGACATAATTACCAACCGTTCTACGCTCGTTATGTTTTAAAGACCATTAAAGGGGTACAAAATGTATGAAAATTAAAACAAAATCAGTTAAAGGCAAGACTTTTTTTACGAGTATTTTAATCCCGAGTTCTAATGAAATTATCAGTTAAAGTCTACCTCATGAAAATAGGAGCCGAATTTGCGTTTTCCTCTTGACTTACCAAAGAACGGCAGAATAATACCGAAGCGACAAAGGAGTGGAATTTACAAAAATCGAAATCCAAAGACATGGCCAAAACGAAGACACAGACAACAATGACGCTAAACACAGAAAACAATGACGTTGGACAGATACAAAGCACAGAAATAGAAACACAACACTCAAAAGCAAAGCACTCAAAGTGTGAACTCGAGTCAAACTGAGAGTGACATCAGGTGCTCCGGAAGGGTAAGCATGTCCTGCTCTGTTAACAGCACCCGTCACACTGTGAGTGAGTCAATCTAGGAAAATGTCAAAATCGGTAGTTAAATCCGGGAAGACGTGAATCTAGCTGAAAATGTCCGCTTTCATTTGGGATACGTCATATCTTTTAATGATGTTATGGTGACGGCCATAGAATTTCTTGAGGGATGAAATTAACAATGGTTGAACAAATTCCTGACTAGGCAGCTTTTTGCTCTGTTAAAAAAATCCCTGCACAAACTACACGCTCGACAGTAACGAATCAACTGTGAAATGTAAACTCCATAGGCTGGAGAGGTAGGTATAAGAGAGGGAAAGTTCACAATTGGGAAATTAGAATAATCACGCTTGTAGTATAGCTAAGATTTCAAACGTCCATTTCTGTCAATACTCAACAAAAGTTTCAGGTATGAAACTGAAGTAGGTGTATCAGTTGTTTCTTTAATTTCAAGGTCATTTGGATAGATCTGTTGTAAATATTCCTTTAATTAAGAATAATAAAGAGAAAGTAGATCGTCTATGTAGCGGAAGCTGAAATTAAAGCACTGGGCTAAATGTTTTGCTTTCTTTGTGTAAGCCCTTGTAAAAACTGGCGCACATTTAGTTCCCACAGGAATCCCTATTGTCTGTACAAAAAGATAGACAATACAGAAAATGCAGCCAAAATAAAGGTGAATGACATGAGCCTCTACCGAAGTTCAAATGTTGCCATTTCATTTTTTGTTTTTCGTACTTTGATGTAAATAATATAAAAGAACGATTTGTTGTTTTAAATTCATAATCGAAAGTACGTTCTCGTAGTCATAAATTAAATTGCAAGTATTCAAACGATTGTAAATCATTTTAAGCCATTAGAATTGAAATGTATGCCCATTTACCTTTTACATCATAGATTAAATTAAAATAAGTAATTATTATGAATAATATTACGTAAAAATATAAGATAAAAAGTAAGTTAAAGTACAAATATCGTATCAAGGGTATCGGGCCTAAAAAAATAGGAGAGAACAATATAATCTTAATCATATTTCTATTTTGGTGATTTTGGTGAAGTGTTCATTTAACAATTCTGAAAACTCAACTAAAATCTGAGAGTTACCATGCACGGGTGACTGTCAACAGATACATTAAGGTATCGGGGGGCTGGGGGCCGTCTTGAACTTACTACATGTATGAGCAACGCTCATTATTGGAGGCCTCATGGTGACTTCAAGATGAAGAACAACAACAACAAAAAATACCTCGTTTGCTACAGCGAGTGCGAAGTCGAAATTTAAAAATTTTCTTAGTTTAGTGGATTAGCTTTCAAAAAAATATTGGTATTCAAATGCAGTACTTACCACGGTCTTAAACCCTCATCGGTTGCCGATTTTCTTAAAGCCAATACATTTTTTCACTTAAATTAGCTTTTCTGTATAGAGGGGGTATTATCTTATTGAATAATCAAACAGTTCAAGTGATTATCTTCATTCCGATCAATTATTTATGTCACTTAAGATACAAACAAAATCTGCTTCATATTCAAATATACAAAAAATTTTGTGTCAGAGGAGGGGATGGGTCCTTTTTTACAATGTTGTGAACTTCCCCTAAATATACGCAAAATATACATTATTCTACAAACTGTTTGGTACCACCATTTTTGGCACACGGTGTGTGAAGTATCAAAATTGAAGACTTCTCTTGAAATTTTATGATCGTTACTTTGACCTTTTTTCCCCTTATTAAATTAATATTTCATCACTAATTACTGACATATTCATATTCTTATCATTTTAATGCGATACGCCTAAATTTGGGTTTTCCTTACACTGGCATCGAGACTTTTTTGACGTCATGGTGGGTGCAAAATATGTGCAGAGCATGCGGATTCCCTGCTGAGCACCTGTCTTTACTCCTTGTTTTTGTGGAATATATGCCGCAGATGATTTCATTCTATTTTGAATTTTTCTTTGATATTTCATTAATGTTGAACCCCTAAGTTGTCATGTCACCTATTTTTATACAGTGTTTTCCATTTTCAACATTAAAAAGATGGTCGTTTTCCATAAATTACAAGGCTTCGGCATTTATATCAGTTGAAATAACTTCAAACCTAATATAAAAACAACCACCTGCCTCAAGTGAAAGGTGGTTGTTTTGAAAATAAAGGTGGTTGTTTTAACCACCTTTAAACTGGAATGGAAAACACTGTTATAGTTTTTTTTATTATGCCCCCAGAGTCGGAGATTCGGGAGGCATGAAGTTTTTTGTCTGTCTGTCTGTCTCATTGTTAATCCGCAAAATACTTTGACAATGGGTATATCTTTTGAATTGTAAGTGATTTGGCTTACCTCCTAACCTTGACCTTGTCATGTTATGAATTTAAAAAAACTAGAGGCTCAGAGACTGAGCCTGTATCGCTCACCTGACAAAATGCTTCTATGCCATGCATGACCAAAAATATGTTTTTATTACGAATGGGGTCTCATATTTAGCTATGTTCTCCATTAGCACCCGTATTTTTTGTCTGATCCTATTGAAATGAGCAATTTTTGCAAAGGGCCTTCTATACATTTAGTTTAATTTGCTTGAATAGTTTCAGAGAAGATGATGAAAAGGATGGTTTTCTCATACCAGGCTCCAATGTTAAAACTTTGCTTTGCAGCGGAGGCCATGCTTTTTGCCGGATCGACATGAAATGAGCTATTTTTGTAAAGTACCTTCTGTACATCATTCCCCTAAAGTTTGGTTGAATTTTTTTTCAGTGGTTTCAGAGGAGAAGATAAATATGTGATTTTCCCATATAGGGTTCTGTGTTAAACTATTCCGTGTTGGCTGCCATGTTTTTTATCAGATGTAACCAAATGAGCAATCTTTGTTAAGGACTTTCAAAACATCATTCCTGTAAAGTTTGATTGAATTTGCTTCAGTGGTTTCAGAGGAGAAGATGAAAATGTGATTTTTGTCACAGGGTCCAATGTTACACTATGTTCCGTGCTGGCTGCCATGTTTTTTATCGGATCGGCACACAATGAGCAATCTTTGTTAAGGACCTTTAGTACATCATTCCTGTAAAGATTGGTTGAATTTGCTTCAGTGGTTTCAGAGGCGAAGATGAAAATGTGATTTTCCCATAGGGTTCAATGTAAAACTATGTTCCGTGCTGGCGGCCATGTTTTTTATCAGATCGGCACACAATGAGCAATCCTTGTTACGAATCTTTAGTACATCATTCCTGTAAAGTTTTGTTGAATTTTCTTGAGAAGTTTCAAAGGAGAAGATTAAAATGTGATTTTTCCCATAGGGTCCAATGTTAAACCCTAATTTCCACGCTGGCGGCCATGTTTTTTATCGGATCGGTACACAATGACCAATCTTTGTTAAGGACCTTTAGTACATCATTCCTGTAAAGTTTGGTTGAATTTGCTTCAGTGATTTCAGAGGAGAAGATGAAAATGTGATTTTCCAATAGGGTCAAATGTTAAACCTAAGTTCCGTGCTGGCGGCCATGTTTTTTATCGGATCAGAACAAAATGAGCAATGTTTGTTAAAGACCTTTAGAACATCATTCTTGTAAAGTTTGATTGGATTTGCTTCAGTGGTTTCAGAGAAGAAGATGAAAATGTGATTTCTCCCATAGGGTCCAATGTTAAACCTAAGCCATGTTTTTTATCGAATCAGAACGAAATGAGCAAACTTTGTAAAGAACCTTCCTTACATCATTACTGTAAAGTTTGGTTGAATTTGCTTTAGTTGTTGTAGTGGAGGACATGAAAATGTAATTTTCCCATAGAGTCCAATGTTAAACCATGTTCCGTGCTGGCGGCCATGTTTCGTTTTTTGGATCGGAACAAAATGAGCAATCTTTGTAAAGGACCTTTAGTACAACATTCCTGAAAAGTTTGGTTGAATTTGCTACGGTTGTTTCGGAGCAAAAGATGAAAATGTGATTTTTCCCTTAGGGCCCAATGTTAAATGGCGGTCATGTTTTTCATCGGATCGGAACGTAATGAGCAATCTTTATAAAGAACCTTTAGTACAACATTCCTGAAAAGTTTGGTTGAATTTGCTACAGTTGTTTCGGAGCAAAAGATGAAAATGTGATTTTTCCCATAGGGTCCAATGTTAAACCTATGTTCCGCGCTGGCGGCCATGTTTTTGACTGGATCAGAACGAAATGAGCGTTCTTTGTAAAGGACCTTTAGCACAACATTCCTGTAAAGTTTGGTTGAATTTGCTTCAGTGGTTTCAGAGGAGAAGATGATTATGTGAAAAGTTAACAGACGACGGACGGACGGACGGACGACGGACGCCGAGTGATGGCAATAGCTCACACTGATCCTTCGGGTTAGGTGAGCTAAAAAAAGTAAACCCTTACATTATATATATACGTTCCAGACCATACCCTTATTTGGACCATACGCGTACGGTCCGGACCATACGAGTATTTTTTTTCGAAATACCCATAGGGTCGGACCATACGCGTACGGTCTGGCTATGTTAAAGTCGTGCGTGTTTTTGGGTAATATATCAATAAATCAATATACAATATACAATATTATTTAATGAATAAAGCTCTTAAGTGTAGTATCAAATAAGATTTTCTGAAAATCGTCATTTTAAAGAAAATACGAGAGAAAATAAGAATTAACCTTACTGTAATTATGTCTTGGAGATGCCTTTAAAAAATTAACTTACTTATTGAACGTTATTTGAGGTAAAATCATTAAAAAAAATGATTCGTAAACAATAAATGGAATGTAAATTGAAATAAAATATATGGTCTCTTAGTGTGAAAACCCTGAGAAAACAATCATTGAGTACCACCTGTAAGGAGCACAGCATTTTCCCCAATTACCCCAAAAAGGGTGCAAATCCCAAAATATCGCAAGGGACGACTGAATAATATAACAGCGGAAATTACAGTGTTCCAAAAAGGAATACCCCTGTCCACGAACAAAACTTCATAGTGTAAAACTGAAGTTTATGTAATACTTTTAAAATTTGTGTGAAAATGTGAAAATATTTTTTTCACTGCTTCTATAATTTCATTTCAGTTATCTATGTAATTTATTATTCTTATAAAGACCTAATAATTTATACGGTGTTCAGTGTTTGTTAGTGATATCAGTTTTGACTGTAACTTACTTCTTTGTTTGAATAACGAATGTAGTGTCTGTCTTTTTGTTTGTAATCATACGGTCTAAATATACGCGTATTGTCCAGCTCGTAGAAGACCGTACACGTAAACTCATACGGTCCAACCGTACGCGTACGGTCGGACCATATGAGTATACGCATACAGTCCGGACCGTACGCGTATGGTCTGGAACATATATCTTTTGAATGGTAAGGGATATGACTTTCATATTTTGCATGTACATTCCTTGTGGCAATACTAGAACATTTGACCTTGTGACCTTGACCTTGGCATGTTAACAACTACATAAAAACTGTAACATTTGAGTATACCTTTTTAATGGTAAGTGATAGGGCTTTCATATTTTGCATGTATATTCCTTGTAGGAAGACCCTTCAATTGGTACAGTAATATTTGACCTCGTAACCTTGATCATGTCATGTGATAATTAAACCACAAATATAATCAAAGCTCCGATGGAGCTGAATCTCGAAGCCCTGAAAATCTACACGTGGCAAAACTTCGTAGTCATCCAAAGAACTGCTGCATACGTCTGCATGTATTAAGTTATTCCGTTCTACGTGAAAATAATCGAATTGTGTAATTTCGCATGTCGATTTCATTGCTATGAATATATGCAATAGACGGTCACAGGTAAACAATTTGACAAATTACTGCACGACAGGATCGTTGATCCGAGACGCAACATAAAAAAAACGAGTAATTTGATAAACATGCATAGTGTTTTCAATTTAATATAACAACATCGTATTCAACTCAAGAAAATGAATAAATATAACTTAAAAACATACGATTTTGAAAGAAACTTGCGCACTATATTTTATCGGAAGCACGAAGATCATCTTTTAGAGCTGTTAAAAGGCTTGAAGCCTCACGTGATATTTTCTTGTCATTTTAACATATCTCCAGCCATGTCATGGCTTCGAGATAAATTTTCATGGCTTCGGGATAAAAATCACTGATCTGATGCAATTAAAGTACTGAAAGCACTGATAGACAGAATCACAATGATTTAATTAAAAATACTTTTAAGGGAGGGGCGTGAGAGTTGTGTTACTTCTTGATGATGACTACCTTCTGATCTAGGGTTGGGTCTCGAGGACTTCCACGTTTACACCAAGACACAATCAGCACTTTAAAACTTTAAATAAGTAAAACACATGTATTCTAAAAGTTACAGATTACTGTACATTTCATTTCAATCTTGCAAGAAAATGGCTGTCAATTTTAACCATGGAAACGGAAACAGTCATGTGAATCAAACCGAATTAAACAATATTGTAATCTGGAGAGTGAAAACATGGGATATTGTAATTTAACTTTATTTTTTGATACATGCATGTATTAATTTTTCAGAAGCGCATACATTCATGTCCATGCTTAATGATTCTTCTCAAAAGCTTAAGTGGGCATAAGTGTTTCACAAAACACATCTTCTTCGTATAAAAATGATATGTAAATCAAAAGCACAGAATTTTTTATAATATCACGTATATTCATATAGATATCATGATTTTAATCAAATTGAATAAAATATCAAAATATTAATATTTAAATCTTGATAAGTATTGTAATTTTGCCTTGAATATCTCAATTTAACACTACGGAAAGTATACCTCGGGGGTATTGTAAAAGAAAAAACTCATTAATTTACACAAGAATTTGGTAATGGTACATTATACGATGAAACCGCATCAGTTATCATATATTGTTTCCTCATGTCAGACATTGAGGCTTCCCGAGCTTTTAAAATTATGAAATTTTATCTACTGTCATCGGATAAATGCCTGTTATCTTAAGAAGTAATTAAATTTAAATTATCCTTCCATTCTCAATATCACAAGCTATCAACATCTGACCTTTTGCACTTAGTCTGGTCATTTTTGTGGGAGTTATTAGTATTGAACTAAATGCAGTAATGATCCTGAAATAAGTATGAACCAAACTGTCAGTCTATAAGCGAATAAACCAAGGACAATGACAAAAGGGAAACAAGACATCACATGAGTACGGCAAAGAAAAAAATGAATACAAGCATACACAATGCAACACGAACCCAACAAAAACGGATGAGATTAGGTGCACCGGTTTAGTAAGCATCTCCTGATTGGTTCATATCTTTTGCATCTTGGAAGTAAATATAGCCTTTGTTGAAAATATTATTCACTAAAATGAGAGTGAGGAAGGGAGAAAACGACAGGTAATAAACAATTGGATTAGAAAACATGTTTTGTAAGGTATTCTCGTGTATTGAACAATTTATCACAAACGAACACTACAAGAGAACCTTTCTAAGGTTCCGAAATAAGTAAATAAATGAATAATTGAAATAAGTCATTTACGAACATGTAAAAAAAGAAAAGAAAAAAAAAACAAAAACAAATATCGTTCTTAATACAAACCATGTTTAGTATAAGATTTTATGTATGTAAAGAAATAGAAATTTTATCGAAATAAATTCCATAGAAAAGAAAAAACATTTTTACTGTCTTTTTATCTGTTTATAATACCTAGTTATATGGCGAAAGATATTTCATAAAAATGGTTTCATTCCTTTTCCACATAACCTTTCCATATCAGACAGAAATTTATTTCATCGAAGATAAGATGTTTATCTACTTGTGAAAATTATTAAGTGTATTATATCCTACGAACTAACGTACAAGATTTCAGATCTAAATTTCATAAATTAGTTTTCGATGTACACTGATGTAAGTACATTTCATACAAGTATTCAAGTATATGTAGACATAAATTTGAATTGAAGGAAAAATATATAAGAAATTGAATCTGAAACGACGGAAATAATAAACCTAATATGAAGATGATCCCACAGTTTATCAAGATATAATTACGAGGACAACGATATCTGTACATCTCATGAACATGATCATTTCATATCAAAATATTACACCTAAACGTACATCTAAACGGACCATACGCGTACGGTCGGGGAAATATAAGGCAAATCTTAATGATACAATGTATCATCTAATTGAACAAAAGAAGAGGTGCAATTCCCGTTATATATGTTTTATGTGATTTCAGCTCCCCTTGAACAGTTGTTTCTTTAGATAATACTCTGTTCAGTTGTAAATTTCCCTGTGTAGACAAATCTAATTCATATTTGTATAATTTACTGATGACACAGTAGAATCAGAAAATAACAAGTTAAAAAGCGGAGAAAATACGAAAAGTTTAAAAAAAATATTGAAAAGTTGTGTCTGCCTTATTTCACTTCATGATTGCATTATCATTGCTGCCTATTAATAGTTTTTTTTTTATAGAAATGAACTTTTGGAATGAAGTGACTGTACTGACCTTCATTCTTATACTTACCTATATTTTGTTGATTTTGTGCATTTCTGTCCTTGTATTTTTGGTTTTGTTCTTATTTGTTGTTTTATTTTCCATCTTTTTGTTTAATGTACAGTTTGACTTTTACATCTAGGCACATTATGCACAAAGGACATGACAAAACTGATGATCCGGACAGAGTTTTTGTTGGACTGATCATTATAATGACTACCATACCGAGTTCAATTTTTTCTGATCACAAATTCAAAAAGTCGGTTAATACAGTTCCGCATAACTTTTAAAAGCACGCTTAATAATTTGCTTATTGTACATGTGTTCCGCATTTTTTCGAACTTTTAAAGTAATTTCTTGAGATACCCATATGGCGATTGTACTGATATGGTCTGGCTCGATCCAGACCGTATAATTATACGCAATCGGTCAGACTCTACGAGTATGGTTCTAATACGCTTATGGTCTGGAACATATACAATGCACTTCTTTACAGTATACTGGACTGTCTATTGCTTTGACATTTAACACAATTAAGGCACAAAGAGGCTAAAGATAGTCGTCACATAAGCGGGAGGTTGATACAATATTAAACCTGATATAACCCACCATTTTATTTATAAAATGCCCGTTCCAAGTCGGGAATATGACGGCTTTCATCAAAAGTTCTGTTGTTCTGTGTTGGGTTGTGTGTTCTCGATATGGTCGTATGTCTTACTGAATTTCCTTACTGGTCTTCTCCTCTAATTGCCTCGGACTTTTTTGACACTTTTACTGATTACCCTAAAAATTGCATATGTATAGTATGAAGCATATCTTCAATGTATTGGTCTGAATACTCTAAAATCTGTAGATGTATAGTGTACATGCCAACACTGCAGTGGTCAGATGTTCATGCCTAAAATATACTGCTCTGACCCCCCCTTAAATCTACATATTTGTAGTGTAAGAACATAACTTTGTGTGCTTTATAAAGCATATTACCAGATAATGTGCTTGCTAATAAACCCGTTGATTACATAACAAAACTACAGGAGCCAAACATAAACAAAAGATAATGTGAAAACTTAAAAAAAACAAAACAAAAAAAAAAAACAAAACTAAACTAAAATATAATTTCGTTCCGCTCTTGACAGTTCTGTTCGGTAATTTTGTTTTAACCCTCATCCTGAATGAACAAAGGAACGAAACAAAACAAAAAAACTTCGATTTTTGTAGTCATCGCTTCCCTTGTTCCTTCGGTATTCTACTGCCGTTGTTTCATAAATGAAAGAAAATAGGTAAAAAAAAAAAAAATAAATAAAAAAATAAAGAAAATAAAAAAAAAATGAGTAATAAGGGAAGGTTCGCAACGGCGCGGTCAAATCTATTGTTCAAGCACACGCAAATGAGTGCAAAAAATATCTTTTTATAAGTTACATAACTGATGTATTAACATGTAAAATTATTGCTGCGTCATGCATAATATTGGAAAAATAAAAAGAATGCAAATCAATTTGTTTAGATTAAAATTGAAGTCATTGTCTTAGATAAACAATTAAGTCAGATCTTAAAGACTACTTTCAAAATTTACAATGGAAACCAAGGGTAATGTTTTCCAAATCAATGAATGTCATACAAAAATAAAGCTTAAATAAATTTACCATGTTCTTAAAATTTCCAAATAAAATGGATTATTGTCACGTTGAATTAGCAAAACCATTATAAGGCGAAATCAACAGATGAAGATCCATTTTTTCTTGGATAGTTGTCCTACAAGGTGCATATGAAATATGTACACACACACACACACATAATAGTTTGCAACCTGGCGTTCTGTATTATTACTTGACTTTAGCGCATGGAGAGTGCATCCGCCTATCTACTAAAAGGGGACACATACAACAGTTGTGTAGAAGGAGCAAGTGAATACGGTTTCACATATCGACATGTCGGGTAATTGCTCCTGACTTTAGTTCGGGCAATAATCTTTGCATCTTTTGAACAGGCAGAAATTTTTGTTGGAGAATAAATTTGATTTGCGTTTTTTCATATCCACAAATTATATATTTATGTACAGGACTTTATATCTCTTTCTTGTATACATTTTAGGCATATTGTTTTGGCAAATTTAACGGAAGTCTGCCTTTCCGTTAAACCGGAATGAAAACACTAAATTGAATATCTCTACAACTTTAGAAATATCTTGTTTCAAACCAGAATATGGCAACATTTTTTGTCACAATCCTACATTAAGCGAAAACCTCTACCAGTTTGAGGATCATTAGCACAATTATTTTTTAATCCAACCGATGCAAACTCTGAAATAGAATATTATCTATAAGTAGATATGATCACCGCATCGACCAGCATCTTCAGCATAAACTATATTTTCTTGAATTGTTGCATCTGCTTGTTATACCAAAAGATATCTAGACGTGTTCAAAATTTTGTAATCATGAACAAAATACCGAAATTAGAGGAAAAAATAATTAGTTTCTGCATATGGTCATGTCGACATCTTATGTCCTTTCATTGCAGATGAAATAAAAGCATTTGGAAAACCATAAAACAATTTGTTTTCTAAATTTACATATTGCTAGTTTTCAAATGGAATCGCTTTTTGGGTGAAGACCGAAGTACTGCCTACTGGTTTAGTGAATACACTGAATTACTGTCATTCAGCAGTGGCATCGGTCCAGTGGTTATGAATATAAAAAAATTCAAAGTTAACTATAAATTTAGTCTCTATAAACGACGAGGCTAGCAGAACCTGTTAAATTTGTAGGTTCAAAAACTCAGTTCATGAATTTTTGATATGTTTTGCTTATTGCCTTTCCGAATGAAGTTTAAAACAAAAGTTTATGGTTTGATGTCCTGTAGCACAGCTCATCCTGTCGGCTAAACTGTATTCAGAAAAGAATCACAATTCGGTGGATTTTGCAGTAGAAACTCTTATAATCTGATCAAAACTCCGCTATTAAATAATTCCTCTATGTAAAACTTGGGAAAAATGATGAAACTAAAAAGTACCATTTCTTAGCAAAGCTCTCTGAATTATGACCTTTAGGTAAACTGTTCGCTTTCAGCTTTTACTTATTGATCAGTTTCCTGCCGAATATTCTGATTATTTTCATTTTTCAAATCTCCCGATTTTATCTGCCCCTTAGAAGAATTGAATTTTCGAATAAAGTATTTTGAGATAACTTTCATTGAAGCTTTTTAATTTGATGTGGAATATTTGTCTTTGTTTTAACGAATAAATCGAAACAACGATACGGTAGAAATAAGAAGTGAATTTGATGCAAAACAAGCATCTTATTTTATGTATCAAATAGCTTTATTGGCGAAGAGCATGGTTTTGTTAAATTTATCAATTTTATCCTGTGTTTTGCATAAACGATGAAAGGGTATGGAGTAAATGCACATAAGACAAAGTTTTTGCAAGAACATGTTAAAACCATGCAACGCTTTTATCATTGTCCGTCATCTCAATTCTACTTTGACACCTAAGTTCAATGAAAACGAAACAAAAATGAAAATAATAAAATGCGAAAATTTGAAAGTGTGATAGTATATATCTGTATTAGAAATTCTCTCAGGAACAAGAAGTACACTTTAACTGAAATATAAATTGAGCATGTTTGATCATAATACAAAATGTCCGATATTTATGTCAGAACTTTTTTCTTTTTGGGCGATCCGTTAATTAGGAAAAATTCCGATGTATTCTTGTACCACATAGAACATATATTTGTTCATATCCAAACAAAACAAAAAATGATTGTACATTCAACAATATTAAAACCCGCCGAGTAACACCCACGAATTGAGAACCATTCTCCCTTCTTAACCCCTGTGTACAGCATAACAAAATTTACTGTTTTTGTATTTTGAAGATTGTTCTCAACTTTCTGCAGTGGCTATTGGTTAAAAACCTATCAAAACTGAATAATCTGGAAATTTTCAAGAGCTTAGTGCCAGATTCTTTGAACTTAAAATGGATATCGGTCCCAGTTTGATAATGCAAAACTTAGATAATAAATTTGATGTCTATAGGCAATTTCGTTCGTTAGTGCTGGGTAACAAACAGCAATATTTTGAAAATTGTGAAGTTTCAAGTGGCACAAATCCAAAATCACTTGGATCTTGAGTTTTGCAGTACCAAGATAGAATTTAAAAATAATAAAGACGGAAACCATAATTGGAACAATAACATAATACACTACATGTCCCCTTTACATGTTACTGTCGAAATTTCTTATAAGCAGATAAATACTTTATAATTCAATAAACAGATTATGTACAGATTATGTAACATTTTGTGTCAACGTCAAAGATGCAATGATAAGGAAATACACAAAGGCCCAATGCATTTGAACAAAGGCCTTTTTGTTCATGTGTCCTATTAATTATTTAACACATTGTTTTAAATGTCAAAACAAACAGAATCATTAATACCTATGTATTTTATGATTTAATTAGGTATACAATATATTTAACCTTTCATACATATCTAGTCAACAAAATGATTGAAGTTACGTTTTCTAAACACTTCCTGTCACCGGGATTACTGTTCAATCATATTGAATACAATATTTCCAACATCACCACTATTTTGGGATGTCGGTTAGATTTGCCATTTTTCGGGGCTTCGAATACAACTTATGAGACTTTGCAAGTACCAGATATAGAAAAAAAACATGACATTGAGGAAACTGAAAATTTATTTTCTACATATTGTCCATATTGACAATTCATGTCATTGTAGTGCAGATCAAATCAAACATAACCGAAAGATATGTTAATGCTTAAAGAGAACAACAAACCAACATCATCTTAATGAAAAGCCAAAATCAGCTAAGGATAGAGCTTTACACTAGTGGAATAATCCATAAGATTAAACATAATGTTCTAAACTTTGGATATTACAAGCTCCATACATGATCAGTTTCAAAAGATTTATTGCAAAAATTGCACAATAAAGGTTGTGCGATATATTTAGACACATCTAGGCATTTATTTATCTGCTTTATTACATGTAACACATTGTATTTTGAGACTAAAATATTCAAAGTCTGCCCTGAGAAGTATAATAAACCCTGTAGATATCAATATCTTTACTTTTTGTGTCAAATAATTTCTTTTCTTCTATTCAAAGTTTGCATCAGGAATTTGATTTATTAAGAGAAAAAATAAAATTAAAATTTTTCATTTTGACTTACAAAGTTGGTATTAAAAGAAACATACTAATTTATGATTGTACGGAGTATCTATGGTGTGACAGAACATTTTATTGCTTTCAATAAATTAAACTACTTTAAAATATTAAAAAAGAGACCTCTACATTTGAAAGGACAAGAAATAAACTAATATTTATATCTGGTATCGCTATTGTAGTAAGGACAAGGCGATGACTTTCCTTTTATAGAGTCTTGAACTTACTATTGGGTATAAATAGACCTCAGTATGTCTGTTGATGACTGGGGATATATTTTTAACCTTCCATATATAGTTACAAAAAATAACAAACTGATAGAGTTGCAGCTGAAGCTTTTGCATAGAATCATTGCAACAAAAGTGTAAATAAAAAGAAACTGAACTTTGTAATTTTTGTGAAGAATCAAAGGAAACTATTTTACACTTATTTTGGACCTGCAACATTGTTAAAAATATTTGGCTTTCATTAAGTGATTTTTTCAATTCAAAAGGTATCAGATTTCCTTACAATCCAAGAGAGATAATTCTTGGATGTGATTCTGAACATTTTGACATGGCTGTAGAAAACATTCTATTAATTGTTAAATTTTTCATTTTCACCTGTAAACAAAAGAATGGAAAACCAAAATTAAAGGGAGTGTTTGAAATAATAAAAAAAGAAATTAATATTGAAAAAAAGTCCAGTTGTTTGATCTCATATGCAAAAAGGGAGAAAACAATTGAGAAATGGAGAGTTGTGTCTGCTGCACTTGGGGAAGAAAATAATTAATTATACATTCTACTTGTTATACAATATATATACATGTATGTTCATACTTATGCTGATGTTTTCAAAAAATAAAAGAAAGTTACAAAAAAAAACTATTGGGTATGACTGCAAAGATTATTGTTGAAGGCCTTGTGGTGACTTCAAAATGAAGAATAACAATAAAAACGTTGTTCCTTTGCTTTTTTACCATTTTTTTGTAGACTAGTTGAAGACCCTCAGGCGACATCAAGATGAAGACAGGAATAAAAGCCCTGTCCTTGATAAACTGGAGTTTTCTATGTTTCGTGTGCGTTTTTGTCACATGTACATTCACTCCATATCCTTTCATTTTTCCTATTTGTCTTTATATGCATTTACTCCATATCCTTTCATTCACCTTATACTAAAACAAAAACTTGGTTTAACATCCGAAATCGCTAAATACATTGGCAAAATCACAGGAAATTACTTATTCCTTTAAAATTTTAACCCAAATATGATACTTGAACATTAAGCAATCTTTTAGTTTCGTTCATAAATTTGAAGTCAGCAAATTTAGATAAGAATTCAGTGTTCATAATCTATAAATTTTTCCATAAATGGCTGTTTTCCGTGTAAGGCATCCAATAGAGACGTAGTTGCTTCAGACTCTTGCAGGCGGGTAAATGTTCAATCCAACGCGATTTGTTTCACGCAATAGTTATTAAGGTTTCGACAGAGTATTTTTTATGTTTTTGTCTTTTATTGTTCAAAATACAAAAAATACCGAAGTTGCATAAAAACAGTGAATTTCGTTATGCTGTACACGTTTTTCAAAGGAGTAACCTCTCATCAGCAGCTTTAAAATCAAATAATATGGAAAGCCATAATTCAAAAGAAGTCCATAAAGAAGTACTCATTTCCAAAAATATGGAAATAGGAAGCCAAATCCGGTACCGATGACATCTACCGAGTGCAATACACAGAATGAAGCCTCAGTAATAATAAATAGATTATTTGGTCACCGTTCATTAAAGCGCAAAAGCTGAAATTGAAAAGTTTTAAGGATGATAGGAAAATTGACTATATCAGGTGATAACTAATAGATGTATTATAGATTTTATGCATATTTTGTAATTATTGTATAGTTTACTTATAAAAAAAAGTAAAAGTAAAGGGTCAGCATTGATTTTTAGTTCATATTTTTTAATAACAATGTATACCAATATATATTCATGTATTGGGATCTAGTGACCTGAGGATTTTACACACATACTTTCCTCTCACTGATACTGCTGATGTCTACTGAAATACATGATGATTCTTTACCAAACCCATTGGAAGTTTTGAATTTGATTTTTCTTCCGTAGTGCGACAGTGCTTTACCAGCAGACTAGGCTCCTTGAGCTAGCCGGCAGTTTAGCGGCGAGCACTCCTTGACCCATCTTTCAAAATTACGTTTTGTTCCCCCATTTTTCTTTTCTAGATTGTGGTCATGGAGTTAGTAGTCTACCTGTATGGGTTTTATTCGTATGTTTATTATACTATAGGGAAACGGGACAGAGAAAGGGGAGGTTTGGGTACCAATAAACCGGTTTAACCCTACCGCTGGCTTTTGCTAGTGCCGGTACCAAGTCCGGCTGTCCCGAGTTCCTATCGTTGTTAACGTTTGTCTTTTATTGTGGTTTTTTTTCTTGTGCAGTTCCTATTTACTTTGTGGCATGTGGCTATGTTTTTCGGCCATTGTAGGTGTTTCCTGTTATCTTTTTTATTCTTTATATTGACAAGCAACAAATAATTCAATACATTGGAACTTTCTTCATAAATTCTAATCATTTGTTAAATTTTTAAATGTAAAAAAAACTATTTGAGCAAATACTGTCAAATTCTACTATGTCCTTTCAACGCAGCCAGACAAAAAATCTAAAAAATGTGTAAATCTCTGTATGTTTATATAATATATTGGAGCCTGATTTACTAAAATTCATTGAAATGTCCACTAGCTTAAGACACAAGGGCTTTTGTCGGGAAACGGATGACAGTGATTGTAAGAGCACTTTGCCAGTTTCATTAATGTTTGTTGACAACCCCGCATCCATGACCAGGAAAGACATTGATGTGGCGTTGTTCGACAATTAGCAAAGAATACCGCTCAAACCNGGTATATGAGCAAAGCTCATTGTTGAAGACCTCATGGTGACTTCAAGATGAAGAACAACAATAAAAGCGTTGTTCCTTTGCTTGTTTTTACCATGTATTTGTTGAGACTTTGTCTCATGTACATTTACTCCATATCCTTTCGTTCACCATTAAAAACTTCTACTTATTTTTAACTTGCAACCTTAACAGCACCAATAGATAGCTTCATGTTCAATACTCACGACTTTTGAATCATTTAAAATCGTTAAGAATGTTTCCCAATTAGACCATAAAATCGATTTGTATCATATATTGCTAATACAAATAAACGACTGTATCTAACTATTTATCTAACTAATTATTTTCATTTTGATATAAAAAATGCAATTATTTAGTAATCATACATTACATAATTTTTGAAAACTGATCGATTCTACAGCTTTTGTAATAGAAGTCACGAAAACATCACAACCTAAACTATAATAGATCTAAAGTAGTTGATCCTCATTTCTCATAAACAATGAAGGGATATGGAATAAATGCACATGAAACAAAGTCTCTTTAAATACATAGCATATCCAAGAAAAGGAACGATGATGTTATTGTTGTTCTTGAAATCACCATGAGGCCTTTGACAAGGAGCTCTGCTCAAACCTCATAGTAAATTTAAGACGACCCTAGCCCGGGTTTGAGCGGAAATATTTGAATTACTCATGTCTTAATGCTACATTTTGAGTGCAATGCTCTGTGGAATTGCAACATCTATTCGCTGCAAGCTTCTCAAAACTCTCACATGAATCTAAAGAATATGAATTGCTAGTTTGATATCCAGGAGACTTTACAAGATCTTTGTTTTTCAGATTGAGATGAAAACATTGATATTATGTTATTAAGACAGTTACTTTATATCCATGAGACTATACAAGATCTTTGTTTTTCAGATTGAGATGGGATACATTGATATTATGTTATTAAGACAGTTACTTTATATCCAGCTGGAGACTATACAAGATCTTTGTTTTCAGACTGAGATGAGAAACATTGATATTATTTAATAAGACAGTTACTTTATATACAGGAGACTATACAAGATCTTTGTTTTTCAGATTGAGATGAGAAACATTGATATTATGTTATTGAGACAGTTACTTTATATCCAGGAGACTATACACGATTTAATGAGAAGTAAAACAATGATAAGAACACAGTCTTGTCAAAACTGTTTATTTAATAATAACAAACTACACAGGATAACATCATTTAAAGATGACAAGTCGATATTTCGTCAACAGAGTATGCCAACGTTTTATAATATAAGTAGTTCGTGTGACAGTATAGAAGGTAAATATTTATTTTCGTTTTTGGAACTTTTGGAAAATATTTGAAAACTTTATTGTAAAACTACTGTTGCTATGGTCTGGATTTTGAAAGCTGTGTATGTATCCTTACAAATGTCACATAAATTGATAGCATTGACATACGTCATTGACAGTAAAACAGTTAAAAACAAAACTAGTACATATCATGTATAACCAAAAACAAAAAAAAATTATATAACATTGAAATAAATACAATTGAAAAATAAATAGGGACATTTGAGTGAATAAACACATGTTTGGGAGATTTGTTAATGCCAAAAAAAAAATAAATAAAATAAATAATAGTAATGATATAAATAAAATAAAAAAAAATAATAAAAAAAAAAAGGTTTAAATATAAATTAATAGTTAAAAAGTTTGTGTTCAAGTAAAACAGAATTAAACATGTTAAAAAGTCTGTAAGTCTATAAATATATGACTCTATTTAAATAATATATATATTGTGCAAACTAAAGTTTGTAAAATTAAAACAATTGACTTTCCCTCCATCAAACCTTCGGCGCACGAATATCGAAAGGAAAGGATGAGGTCTAAAGTAAGTGAGAACCGAACCGTCAACCCAAAACGAACAATCCATGGACAATGGCAACATCAGAAAAAAAAAAGAAAAAAAAACAGAGACCCAACATGAGTACGGCACAGAAAAGAAAAATGAAGACACACACACACAAAAATGAACAACACGGACGCAACAAAAAACCATGGGTGAGATCAGGTTCACCGGTACAGTTAGCATCTCCTGCTTCTTATAAGACACCCGCCGTGTTGAACATGTCAAATCCGGTAGTAAAGTCAAATCCGGTAGAGGAAACAATAATTAGAGTATCAAACATCAAACCACCAATTCAACCAATCAGAGTTGGAACGAATGAGAAAATAGACCTTTTGGATCTAAAGATAGATTTTGTATTCTTGCACCTTTAAAACTATTCAAGGGAATTTGATCAATGATGCACCCATTTAAACATTGATATATTAGGTTTATTTCCAGACCAAGGTCAATTGACCAGGTGTATTTTTTTTTTTTAACCTTTCAACAAAATTTTATTCAGTATCTCCTGTTAACAATATCCCTTAGCTGTCCAGGAGTACAAGCTAAAGGACCCTGGTGTACATAACACTCAGTCCTACCCAGGGTAAGCAGGCGAGCAAAATGAAAATATCCACTGTTGTTTAAATATACACACTTTGTTAAACACTAATAATCGCATTTATCGACTATAACCATACCGGGATCTTATTATGTAGACATTCAATCGAGTACACCATTAAAGCATGTCAAAGCGACCTAAATATTGTGTTGTGTATCATGGAGTTTAATCAATGAAATGTGAGTAGAAATTTTCCTTATTTATAAAAGTGATAAAAAAACAAGAATAAGAGCATCGTATTTAAAACAAACTATCATACAATATCATTGATGTAGTCCAGAAGATTTCGAATTGAAGCATCAATATTAGGTTTCAAATCTGTTTTGAATTTTTAACGAAGGATAAGATTTTCCTTTAATTCTAAACAAAATTTCCTTTTCAGTTCATTTATTTGGCACTTAATATTTTCGTGTTTAAGTTTATTCCTTACTTTCCAAATAGTCCATTTAGCTGACAAAATAACAATATTTCCTAATATGAGACCCTTCAAAGGGCCTTCATAAAATCCAAGTATCATGTTTCTTTCATTCATCAAAATTTGATTGGTAATATCTATAGCTCGAAGCATATCATTAATAAACGTAATAAAGGGGTGAATAGTTTTGCAATTGTAAAACAAGTGGGGTTGTGTCTCAAAATGGTGTTTACAAAAATGACATTGACCATTAACAGTTGACACTCCAAATTTATTTAACCTAAATTCCGTAAAAACAATATTATGAACAGATTTAAAATGAAAATCTACAATTTCATTCTTAACATGCAACCTTTTCATTATATTCCAAACAATATCCCACTTAATATTATCATCATAAAATGTTTCCCATTTGTGTATTGCTTCTGGCACCGACACTGGATTAATAACCTTCTGGATATCTCTAGGTTTTATTTTACAATGTGTTAAAGCCTTTTCCGTTTTGGTATAAAAAATAATCTGTCTATATAAGCAATATAGTTATTTTTATTTGTTTCGTTGTCCACTTCGCGTATATTTTTCAATATGTCAATATAATATCTAGGAATAGCCGCTTTTAATCTAGAATATTCAGAAATACAGTTCCGTTTATCAATTAACTGATTATAAATAAGATTACAATCTTTAAAAGTATTTTGATTTGAGTCCCAAATATTACCTATAGTTTTAATATTACTTTGTATAAAAGATTTATAAAATAAAGATTTCCCCCCAAATCTAATATTACTGTTACAAAAAAAGTTTTTGATTGAGAATTTCCTGTTTTTTTTCGGTTTAAATTTAGACCCAAACTCAGAAAAGGCGTACAAGGCGTCTTGATAATATTTTGGCATGTCACCCAGGTTAATACATTTCAAATCAGAATGCAAACAAAGAAAATACTCTTCCCCAGTTAATGTGTCTAATTGTTTTAACCACATTTTACCCAACGCATTCCAGGCTTCCTCATCGGAATGTATAATTTTATAGACAAGTTTTATTTTTCTACTTTTTACGAACGAAAAAATATTAATCATATTCATACCACCCTCCGTTTGATCTAAACAACATACATTCCTCTCTAACTGGCTAATTTTATCATCCCAAATATATGCCCAAACTAATTTGTTGATTTCATTTAAAAATATATCTGGAATACCCCTCATGTCAATTTCATGACCTATTAGTGAAATGACGAGACTTTTAATTATTAAGATTTTACCTTTAAATGACGAGTTTCTCGTTTTCCAAACTTGAAGACAGCTCTTGATTTTATCGATCTTAGTCTTCCAAATAATGTTTTCATCAATATCGTACCCATGGTGTACCCCTAATGTTTTTACACTCGTTTTTACCCATTTTATTTTTGTAAATTTCGGCCTTTTTCCTTTTAATCTACCTATAAATAAACCTTTTGTCTTGTCGTAATTAATTTTAGCCCCCGAGGCTGATTCATAAATGCTTAAAATGTGAAAAGACCTTTCAACGGAGTTTTCGTTTTTGTTTAGGAGCTGAGTGTCGTCAGCAAACAGACTTAATTTTGTTTCAATTTGTCCTATTGTTCCAGGTAATTTTATACCTACAATATCCTTATCTGCTCTGATAGCACAGGCCATCGGTTTGGCTTGTATAACGTACAAAAAGGCGCGATTGGACAGCCCTGACGAGCTGAGCGAGAAATTGATATATATTTAGAGACAAATCCATTCGTCTTTATACAAGTTTTCGAATCCTTTAGTAACATAATAATCCATGAACAAAATTTAGGCCCGAAGTTAAATTTTTCGTAAACAAGCAAGTACCCATCCCCATTCTATTCTATCAAAGGCTTTTTGTTGATCCAAAAACACAATAACACCCTCTTCATTCTTTTTATCTACGTAATGAATTATGTCTTGTAGTAATCTATTCGCCTCACCTATGTTTCGACCAGAAATAAACCCCCTTTGATCAGTATGTATTATCTTTGGTAATACACATTTTAATCTTTTGGCAATTTTTTTGCTATAATTTTATAATCGCAATTCAAAAGTGTTAAAGGTCTCCAATTTTTTATATTTTCGCGTTCCCCACCTTTAAAAATTAGTGAAATTATTCCTTTACTTTGAGACTGACAAAGATCGGCCTCTGAAAATATTTCATTTATTAGTTCTGTAAATTCAGTTTTGATTACATCCCAATATAGTTGATAAAAATACGCTATTATACCATCTCCACCTGGAGATTTTTGGGTTTTAAGACTTTTAACTGCATTTTCAATTTCATTAAATTCTATATTTTTTTCTAGTTCAGATTTCTCATTTTCATCTAAGGTTTTATCAACAAAATCTAGTAACCAATTTCCCTTTTCTTCATCCCACCCTTCAGTTTTAAAAAGATTATCATAAAATTTTAGTTGCTGGTCTAATATATCATCAATATCATTTTTAAAAGACCCATCTTCACATTTTATTCTATTCCATAACTTGTCTTGTCCGTTATTTTTCTCCAGTTGAAAAAAATATCCAGAAGATTTTTCCCCCTCTTCATACCATGTACATTTAGACCTGATAATGGCAGCTTCTGTTTTTTTCTCGTAAATAGTCTTTATATTTTCTTCCAAATTGCGTATTTTTATGCTATTAAAGTTAGACGATACTGATTTCAGTTTTTCTGTTTCCTTTTCCATGTCCTTTAATTTTTTATCATTAACATTCAATTTTGTCGAAATTTCGGTACAAAGAGCTTTGATTTTGATCTTGGTAATATCCCACCAGTCCCTTATACTCGAGTACATATTAATCGTTAATTTCCTATCTTCCCAGAAGGCTACAAAAGCACTTTTAAATAGCTCACTCATTCATAATCCATACACCTGGTCCCCGTTCAATTTCATTTAGTTTTATTTTAGCAGTAATCAAGTCGTGATCACTAAACGGAAAATGAATTATTTTAACATTAAAAATTCGACTAGTTATACATTTACTTACAAGTATATAATCTATTCGGGATTTGGAATTATTTCTATGAAAAGTAGAGCGACGTGTTTCAGGATTTAAAATTCTCCGAACATCACAAAGATTATTATTATTAATGACAGATTTCAATTCTGACAACCCTGTATCATCTCGAGAATGAGCCGGGTGTCTGTCGCTTGTTTTATCGAGAACACAGTTAAAATCACCGCAAATTAATTGATGCGACCAGGTGTAATTTTAGTTCACATTAAGGAGGGGAATTCCCAATGACTATTTTTGCGCAAAGTTGTGACGTCGTGGTACGTATTTATAGGTGGCTTTCCCCGACATACCGGGAATCTCTTAGAAGGCTTTAAAGGTATGATGAAAATTTGATATAATGTAGAGCAGTTATGTGCCTTTCACAACATTATGGTCTTAGCAAGGTTAAATTTAAGATAAATTGTCCAGGGAGATTTGAAAATTCCAAATTTTAGTTGAAAATGTTAAAGAAATGAATTGGTGGTTTCACCCCTAAAAGAGGGTAAGATCTGTTGTCATTTGGGAAACAGATATCCTATAGCGGTCCACAAGATGGTGATGTCGACCGTGATGTCTGGAGGGCATGTTAAAACATGGCAAATATTGAGGTAATTGGAGACTACAGGACAAAAAGGGATAAAAAAAAACAAACAGATATAAACAAGGTATGGACCTGGTAGAATCATATTAACATAAAAAAGCAATGTATCAGTATTTTTCAAGCACTTAAAAAATAAAAAAGTGTGTAAGTTATTTCTATTGTACATTATTTGAGATACAAATGAGATACCAATACAAAAAAATGACTTATATTCAATTTTTATCAATTACAGATTCGATGACGTCGATTAAAGGAACATTTTATTTAGCTGAGAGTGATGAAGATTTATACAAGGAGGAAATTTTTGGATTGTATGAAAATAGAAATGAAGGACGCAGCATACATAATGACGATAAAATAGATTTTCAGAAATATGAAGACATTCTTAGAAATAATATACAAGAATGGAAGTCAAACTCAATACAAAACGCAGAAGATTCATGTTTATGCAGTCCATTTTGATATATAAAAAAGTACCACGAATTTTATAATAAAATTTATATTTAAAATCTGTAAGAACTGCTTAAACTTTGTAAATAAGAGTTGACCTGAGCAATAAACAGTGTGATTTAAATATATAAAGAAAAGATATGGAGTTAATTCACATGAGAAAAAGTCTCTACAAATACATTGTTAAACAAAGTAACATTTTGAAGTCACAATTAGCCTTCAACGGAAATAGTAACTCATCTGTCAAGATCATTTTTAATTCCCCAGGCAAGTTATAGCCCCCTAGCACCGGTTAAAATTCAATTATAATCAAATGAACATGGCCAAAACATTTTTAAGACCAAACCGACAAAAGGCTACTACGAGTTTTGAACCAATGGGCCTTATGGTTTGAAAAGGGGATCTTTTCCCGAAAGGCCCCATGTTAATCATGCTGCCGAACATCTTTGATTGTATCTCAAACAGGGTACTAAGTTAACTATACTTCTAGCTAATGCCATCTTGGATCAGGTACTAACATAAAAATCACAAGTGGCTATATCGGATGAAAAACAAACACAAAAATCACAAACTGTAGGAGGGGACCACTAAATGAATCTGATGACTAAATTTCCTTTATATTAGACTAGCAGTTTTTGAGTTACTGTAGATCATTGAATGAAATTATGACGGCCAAAGCTGACCCTGGCTATAATCAGGTGAGCTAAAAACCAAACGAACAAGACTCGTAAATTACACAATTTAATCAAATTTAAGTGACATTGCAAAAATACAAAAATCTTAAACACGGCATGCAAAACTAAAGCACACACAATGTGTACTCTAATAACAGGTGCTTCGACATGTACAGCATGTCCTGCTCCATATTTGGCACCCGTCAACTTGCAGTGAGTCAATCCAGGTTAAACTCGAAAGCGGCAATGTCAAATTTGAGAGACATCAGAACGTTTTGCAAGAAGAAAGGAAAAAAAAGTAATAACATTAATTAGCATACCACTGAATTGGAGCGTAAAGCCATTTTACTTAAACTAAAATAAAACACGTTTCGACCCCCGGACTTATTATGATTAAGACTCCCCCTTTGTCTTGTATACGGCAATAAATACATTCAACTTCATCACAAGTGCCGTAATATTCAGAGCATAATGATACAAACCGGAACTCGGGAACTATCGTAGATTGTAATCTTTTTTATAATTAATAATATTATTAAGTAAATATATTTCAGATTATTCCATTAGCCTTAACAAAATCAAATGACCAACTCTATTGTGTGATGTTACACAAAACGGTAAATCAAAAAGTGAGCATTGTATTTTGAATATTGTACGTTCTTTAAATATTCAAGAATGCAATTACCTGTATCCCGTTACCAAAACGGTCATTTGAAGCTTCAGTTAAAATTATCACAAGTATAACTATGGAATTTGAAAGAGCACAGTTTGAGAAAAATATTCATTTTTTATATTTTATATCAGAGACAACAGTAGAGGTCATCGGAAATATACATAACAAGATATTGTATGTTTCCACCAGCTTTTTGCTTTTTATCCGCAGAGTAGACAAAAAAAAATATGTGTCCAATGCAATTTTGTTAGAAATGCATATAAAGAGCAATTGAGTTATTATTAATCATTGTTAATAATTATGATTTTTTATTAATATACTTATATAAATTTATTCGAAAAAATCCAAAGGACTTTATGTAAAGTTGGTGAGTAAAGACCGTGTTCACACATAGATTTACACTATCCCGAGGGATGATAACCGTGCTGATTTGGAAAAGGTCATGACTGACTTAATCTGTTTATTATATACTTCCAATTAGGAGTTATCATTATACCCGGACTGAAATAGTCATATCACCGGGCTAAAATAGCTTTTTCAGAACGAGGCAGTCTGATATGACCATGTCAGACTGGGCATGTTGATATAGACTGTTAATTCCGGCTTGATTACATATGCAAAATAATAAGGACAATGACTATATGAGGGGATAACTTAAAAATAATTATTATAGATTTTTCTCACACTCTGCATGTGTTTTCGCACTAATTATATTGTTTAGTCCCCGAAGTATTCACCAACCCAGTAGTTAGTACTTCGATGCTATTCCGAAGACCGATTGTATTGAAACCAACAATATCTAAATTTTGCAAAATTTTGTTGAAAACTGAGGAGTATCTCTCTCGGGCATAGCTCTGTCCTTAGCTGAATTTTGGCTTTTCTATTAGATCCGCCACACGTAGTGGCGTGGTATCATGTGATACCCTCAGTCGTGTGTCCGTCCGTCCGTCTGTCCGTCCGTCCGTCCGTCCCCCGAAGGTTTCCGACTGATAACTTTTGAACGGAATAACATACAGTCTTCAAACTTGGTATGTAGCTTGTTCACCACAAAACTCAGGTCGAGTTCGAATATGGGTTCAGAGGTCCAAGGGGTTCTGGAGTCATGCCCCTTGATACTTCGAAATTTTGTGAAACGTGGCGGGGTATCATGTAATCCACCATTACTATTTTTGTAAATTATGTTGAAAACTAAGGAGTATCTCCCTCATGCATAACTCTGTCCTTAGAAAGTTTTGGCTTTACATTTAGATCATATTTGGTTATTTGTTCTCTATCAGTTTAAATATATATAGAGTATATGGTCTTCCAAACATTTAGATTTTATCTGCACTGAAGAGACATAAGTTGTCGAAATGCGCATATGCAGAAAGTAAATTCACAGTAATCTCGGTATTTGGTTATTTAGTTATTTGTTCTGTATCAGATTTAACATGTTTTTCGGTTAATGGACTTCTAAATGTTTTGGTTTGATCTGTACTGATGAGGCATAAGTTGTCGAAATGCGCATATGAAGAACATAGATTAACAGTTCGGTATTTTTTATTTACATATTAATAAATAAATAATGTTAAATAAAAATTTGGGGTCACTGTTGAAATAAGAGATATAAATTTTGAAAGGTTAATTTCTCTAGTGATATCTATATGAAATTCTTTTAACTTCCTCGCGTAATGTCCGTGATCTGTAAATAAAGCACAAGTGCTCTGATTCACTTTTTGTAATGAAAACGTTGTAAAAGGAATAAGAAATAAAATTTCAATAACTTTTGAACTTTCTTTACAATCTCTTCAGATCTACAAGATAAAATACGACGTTAAAAATTCTCATTTTCCTACGAGACCGAATTTCTTCTTTGACTTGAAAAAGATCAATTTCACTTATAGATACATTGATGATGTTCTTTCTATTTATGAAGCATCTTTTGATTAATTAATGCCACCAATATTACATCAGGAACCAGAGATAAAAGAAACAATATTAACCACTACATCTACATCTTTTTAGACTTAAATCTCGAATTTGACGAAAGTGGTCATATCAGTACTACAATTTAAGACCAAAGGGACGATTTTAACTTCAAAATTATCAATTTCCCTAACATCAACAGAATATTCCAACTTCTCATGCTTACACAGTTGACTCATTATGATAGAGCTAGCAAAACTTATACAAACTTTCTCTTTAGACATAATTATCTTCGTGTCCGCCTTATTTATCCTGGCTTCAATAACACTCCGTCTCATATGATCATTAAAAAGTTCTTTAATATACGTCACTCCCTTGTAGAAAAAAATGAAGTTTCGGTACGAAATCTGATTCAAGTTTCTTTTTTTACTTAATACTGGGACGATCATTTCTTTTTACTGTCTACTTGTTGCTGTTGAGTTGCTACCTGACACTACCACAATGTCTGGAGCACCATTTAACGGGTTAAGCCAACATTTCTTCTGAAATGCCCGTTTCCTGTCGGGACCATTGCGGTTAACAGTTCTTCGTCGGTGTTTTTGATTTTCTTTTATAGTATCACATTGTTCAGTTTTGATTTTGTCAATGACGTTTGTGACCAGATTTGCCGTAGTGATATACAAGAATAAAGATAAAACTTTCTACTTAGTTCTGTTTGAGGGTTAGAGAAGTAACATGTACCATGGATTTTAATTTGTTTTGTCTTAGGGTAAGAAAATGACATTTACCAACTTTAGTTTTACTTGGTAATGGGATGAACATTTCGCTGACTATGACCTGTCAGTGGCAAATGCTGTTGTGTTGCTGCAGGGCACTGCCGCAATATGGAAGGCAAGGTTTGTCACAATATTATGAAACCAGTTTAACCGACATTTATTTTAAGTGCCTGTACCAAGTCAGATCCATTGCAGTCGATAATTTTTCCAGTGATCTTAGTCTAGCTTTGTTTTTTGATGTTTTGTTTCCTCTTGATCTTTGGCTCTTGACAACTCTGTTCGGTAATTTTGTTATAACCCCTCTTTCTAACAATGCACTGCATGTTCTGATGATCTTTAAATCTATATATACGTATAGTGCACATGGCTACAATGAAGTGCTCTGGTTACTCTTAAATCCACATAAGTATAGTGTAAATATACTGACTTTGTGTGGCATATTAACCAGAATATTTGATTTGAAAATAGACAATTTTGTCTACATAGCTAAACCACCGAAGCCAAGTGAAGGAAAAGAAAAAGTAAAATTAAAAGATTTAAGAAAAAAAAATAATAGAGATAAAACAGAGAAATAAAGAAAATCCGTGACGGCGATCGCGATGTCAATTCTGCTCTACATTACCCACGTCTTCTTATTAGTTTCATGTCCAATATAGTGACATGCCAATTTCTTGCTGTGTCATGCATTATATTGAAAAAAAAAATAAAAAGAATGCTAATAAATTGTTTAGATTAAAATTTACGTCAGTGTATTAAATAAACAGTTAAGTCAGATCTTAAGACTACTCTCAAAAGTTACAATGGAAACCAAGGGTGAAGTTTGGTAAATCAATGAATTTCATACAAAAATAAAATTGAATAGTTTATTTAAATTTAACATGCTCTTCAACTTTTAATATATGATCGATTGGTAGATTTATTTTTGTCACTTTCAGATGGCAAAACCATTATTTTTGTTTTTAATATGCAATGAAGGAATATAGAGTAAATGCACATGAGACAAAGTCTCTACAAATACATGATAAAATGAAAGCGGTATCAACAGATAAATACACCATTCTTGGACGCGTTGCTGTCCCCTCCCCACACACCATAATGGTTTGAGACTAGGCTTGCTGTATTAGGAAATTTAGAATTGTAATAAAGTACACGACGAACATTGTGGTGGGTATGAAATAGATAGAAATATGAAAAAGAAAGTAAATGGGGTAAATGTCAAGGAGAAAACATCCCATATCCAGGTTAAAACGACCCAAAACAAAGCATCTAGGGGTCACCGTACGGTTTTCAACACAGTGAGGAACCTCACACCATATAGCAAGCCCTAAATGGTCCCAAAAAGGTAAAAAAGTGAATAAATCAATGAAAACAAACCACATCAAATAATTTTAATAATAAAGTTTATCTTACAATTTATGTGCATTTATGACATATTGATTTTTACAAATTTGGCGAAGGGAACATCGGCAGTAGAATACCGAAGGAACAAGGGAAGCGAAGACTACAAATATCGAAATCCAAAGACATGGCAAAAACGGCAACAGAGAAAAACAAAGACAAAACAAGGACGTGAGTCAGCAAGACGACATTAAAAACTAAGGCACTCAAAGAATTATTCTAATTTTTTAAATCATAAAATTATATACACATGAAATAAATGTCTTCAATTCTCCAGTATGTCGAAGCTTGGAACATATTTAAAACAACGGCAGTACAATACCAAAGGAACAAAGGAGCGGTATTTACAAAATCGGAGTCCAAAGACATGGCCAAATCGAGAACACAGATAACAATGACGTTAGACAGATACAAAGCACAGAATTAGAAATCACAACATTCAAAACCAAGGCACTCACAATGTGAACTCCACTGAAATTGAGAATGACATCAGGTGCTCCAGAAGGGTAAGCATGTCCTGCTCTGTTAACAGTACCCGTCACATTGTAAGTGAATCAATTTAGGTAAATGTCAAAGTCGGTAGTCAAATCTGGGACGACCTAAATCTAGCTGAAAATGTCGGCTTTCATTTGGGATACTGACACGTCATATCTTTCAATGATGTTATGGTGACGGCCATAGAATTTTTTGATTGATGAAATTAACATAGGTTGAACAAATCCCTGACAAAGCAGCTTTTGGAAAAGTGTTTTTACTCTGTTCAAAAAATCCCTGTACAAACTACGCGTTCGACAGTATCGAATCAACTGTGCCATGTACACTCCATAGACTGGAGAAGTAGGCACATTGCTGCTAAGAAAGGGAAAATCACAATTTGGAAATTAAGTCATCACGCATGTCATATAGCTTAGATTTCAAGCGTCCATTTTTGTCAATATACAACAGGAACGAAGCTAAGTAGGTGTATCAGTTGTTTCTTTAATTTCAAGCTCGTTGGGATAGATCTGATGTAAATATTTCTTAAATTTAGGACTAGTTAGTGAAAGTACATTGTCTGTGTAGCAGAAGCTGAAATTAAAGGACTGGGCTAAATGTTTTAAAAAGATTTCAAAGATTTAAAAGTAGAGAATAATAGCTTCTTACATGAGAGCAGATCAAAGATCGGGGTATCTTTCATGAATGTAAGAAATTCCGTCTTTCCTCGAGTGGAGCGCAGCGAAACGAGAGAATAAGAAGAAGAATTTCTTACATGAATGTAAGTAGCTATTTCTTCCGTAAAATACGACAACAAACACCTAGAAGCCTATACTGTGCGAGTAACGTCGTCGCCATTTGCCATTTGAGTGTACCTTACATTGTGACGTCAGGTGTTTTATGACGTTTTGTCATGGTAACGATTATTGTATCACAAAAATAAACACTTTTGGTTGCTCATTTACCCATGTGAGACGAGGTCGCGTGCATCGATCTCATATGGGTCGTCTCACACTGTAAACCAACATTTACGGAAGAATTTGAATTCTTGCAACTTTGAAATATAAAATAGTACACCTGATTGAACTTTGATAAATCAGGCTTATTGTGAGGACTGGCTTAATTGATTAGGATAAGTTTTACGTATTATAAGGTTTATCTCGTTTACTATTGATACGCAGTTTTTGTTTGTGATAATGTATATTTATGGATGAGGATTCCCCGACTTTCGGAACCTTTTTATTAATTCTTAAAGGAAACATATACCTTTCGGACAATAAATGCTTTTGTAAAGGTTAAACTTAAGATATATTGTCTGGATATCCAGATATATTTAAAAATAGACAAATTTAGTTGAAATTGTTAAAGAAATGAATTGGTGGTTTCGAACCTCTAGACGCATTCAATATATTGTAAACGCCGAGACTTGTAAACCTGAAAATTAAAAAAAAAACAAATTTATGAATGTAGTATATCTACAGCTTATTGTCTCTCTGGACAAA
>MJUU01020731.1:41927-53308 GCA_002080025.1 Modiolus philippinarum
ACCTGAAACCTTTAGATTGATTGCTAACAATCAGCTCTTACGTATTGTTTATTTTCCTTCCAAGTATTCTTATGATTTCAGTTTTCTAAATGTTTAAATATACTAGAAAATGAAAGTGACAACAAAAGTCAGAATCGATCAAAGGAAGAGACCAGTAAGGAAAATCCGTATAACATTCGACTGAATCAGGGGAACACAATCCGACACAGAACATTTTTGGCAAGCCGTCATATTCCCGACTTGAAACGGGCATTTTATAAATAAAATGGTGGGTTAAACCAGGTTTATTGATGCATCAACCTCCCACTTATATGACGACTAACTATAGCTTCTGTGTGCCCAGATTGTGTTAAATGTCAAAGCCATAATATTGTCAGGGCGCACTACACTATTTCAATACGCCAATGTTTGACAGACCTCGAAAATAGTACTATAAAAAATAGTGCCTTTTCATTTGTAGTGACTCCAGCCAATTGATACATATAATAATCAGCAAGATCATAGAATATTTCTAGGTGAATGACGGAGAGCAAAGAACAGTTGAAAAAACATGATTAAGTTGCATAACAAGCTAGAACGGATCGAATGGAATACGACCAAATACGAAGAAATAAAACACTGAAATAAAAAATCTCATCAAAAACCAATGCACTAACAGTGTGAACTCGCATGAAACTGAGAGTGACATCAGATGCTCCTGAAGGGTAAACATATGTTACTCTGTCAACAGCGCCTATCAGACTGTGAGTCGATCTAGGAAAAAGTCAAAATCGATATAATCAATCCAGGAGGACATGAATCTAGGTGAAAATTTCCGTTTTCATTAGTCAAACTGACATGTCATATCTTTCAATGGTGTTATGGTGACGGCAATAGAATAGTAGCTTGTGTGATGAGTATTGAAGTACAGTTCCATGTAAAATTCAAATATCTGGTGGCACATGAGTGAAATGAATTTTCTTTTCAAGTTCAGTTTTATACATTTGTAAGAAATGTATCCACTTTTCCTTATTTAATAAGTGCATATCCAGAAATAAATTACATAAAATGTACTACAGGTGAAGGAGCGAATATTGAATTGTAAACTACCTCTATCAATCTATATAAATTATGACATATTTGAAACTTCTTTGCCAAAAGCGATGTGAAATTTACAGCTATTTTATTGAGCAATCACACTTAGTATTGTATGAATTAGAGGACCATATTCATGTTATGATCAAACCGTTATCCCTTTTTGAAATATTTTGTTTTAATAGAATGTACTACAGGGGTGATAACTCACTTAAATTTATACAGAAACTATGAGTAGTTTACATGCTATTGCATGTATAACTATTACGACAAACACTTTTGAATTTACTTAACATAAGACCAAAAGTTCTGAAAATAAAATTTCACATGTGCCATCTCTATTGTAAAAATTTCTAATTTTTATACGAAACTGTAACGAAGTTGTTGCATTTGGGAGAAAACAAGCATCACATTTCAGTGATCAAATACGCTTTGTTTTCTGAGAACATGCTTTTTGTTTTGTATCAGCAGTTATGCATGTATGTTTGATCATTCAACAAGATTTCCTATATTTCTGTCGAAAATGTTTGAGCGATCATTTGCATTACAATTAACAGAAATGGAATTAATTTGGACAAATTTCCAATACATATTTTGAAATATCAAAACAAAATATGTAAGAAAAAGGTTTTAGTACCTTGAAAAGTCACCAGGACGGGTAGGACGAGTAACCTCTCTTCAGCAGCATTAGAATCCAATATGGTATAATCTAATAGTAGTAAAAAGAGAAGTTCTCATTACCATAAATATCAAAATAGGAGGCCAAATTCAGTATCAAGGACATCTAGCGAGTGCCATACACGAAATGAAGCCTTAGTAAATTTAAGGGTTTAAAATATTGATAAAAACAAAACGCAAGGTATCGTTTTCATGTCAAACAAGTCTGACTATTTGGCTGACTGTGAAAACATTGGATAAATTTGTTCACAGTTTTAAGTCTGAAACACTAATATTTGAAAATAAAATTTCAAAAAGCATAAGTCCAAAACAAATTATTAGTCCAAAACAAATCATTCTTCTGAGTGCATAATCTTATTCGGAAGGAGTGTTATCATTAATTACCTACTTATCCAGGGTGAAGACTTTATTAAACTTTATGCAGAAGTTTTTGGTCAGACAATCCTTAAAATGCATACTTTTGAAGTTCTCAAGGAATCACCCCTCAGACCCTTAAATTTAAAATGTATTGTTACAAGAGTTAAATGGTGAAAAACTTGCATAACAAACTTAAATGTAAAAGAATGGATAACATGAAACACATGCAATGGCTGAAAATTATAATTACACGCCAAAATTTGCAAGGGAACTACACAGGAAAAACACGTATAAGACAAAAGACAAACGTAGACAACGATAGGAACTCGGGACAGCAGGACTTGGTATCGGCACTAGTAAAAGCCAGCGGTAGGGTTAAACCGGTTTATGGGTACCCATCCCCCTTTATCTGTCCGTTTCTCTATAGTATAAAATAATACGAATAAAATCCAATACAGGTTGACTACTTACTCAATGACCACAATCCTGAAAGGAGAGAAAAAGACGATACGTAATTTTGAAAGATGGATCAAGGAGTGCTCGCCGCTAAACTGCCGGCTAGCTCGAGGAGCCTAGTCTGCTGGTAGAACACTGTGGCACTACGGAAGAAAAGTCAAACTCAAAACTTCCCGATGGGATTGGTCAAGAATCATCATAAATTGCAGTGGACATCGGCAGTATCAGTGAGTGGCCAGAATGTGTGTAACATTTTCAGGTCACTAGGTCTCAAAGCTAATTTAACGGATGCAAGCAAAATATCTTGTAGATATCCCCTATTACGTACAGAATGAAAGTACGTCCCAGCTTTTCTGGACTTTTAATCAATTTCTGGCATTTTATCACAACATTTCCGTAAAAACGAGGATTAGAAATGCCCTTAGTAATAAGCTGTTTACCAGTAAAGCCATATCTAAATATCAAACGTCCATATCTATTATAAAACTTTTTAAATGTATTAAACAACTTATGAAATCTGTAACCCTGTTGTAAAAGTTTGGCTGTGATAGTTAGGTTACGTTCATTAAAATCGTGAAAGAGTAGAACAAACTCGTGCGAATCATACCTGTTGAGAAATATACACTCCGTAGGATGGAGCTAGCGGAATGTCGCCGTCAAGAAAAGAGATATTTCTAATAGTGAAATCAAAATTATCCCGTTTATCATATATTTTAGTTTTTTTTTATTTTACCAGAGTCAATAATGATAGTTAGATCCAGAAAAGGGAAGTATATGAAATCATTGTTAGCTTAATTGATTTCAGCTGTTGCAGGTAAATAATATCTATAAAAACTGGGGATTATCAATAGAAAGGATGTCGTCAATTTACCTGCTGTTATCATTGAAAATAGAAATAAGTTTATCACAGTTTTGTATGATTCCGTTTTGAAGTCTTTTTTTCATGAAGTCTCATTCGGAACAGAAAAGAAAAAGATCTGCAATTAGAGGTGCAGAATTTGTACTTAAGTCTGAATGCAATTTTGTTTATATGGAATCACATTTTTAAATTTCGAAGTTTCCAGGCGACACGTCTCTAGACCCACTGAAGTAATTCGAAGCTCGGTTAAGTGTTTTGGTTACGCACCAAGCTTGATTAGGCGTAAATGGTATAAGGAAAGTGCAAACGAACAGTATAAAATAACTTTTGAAATTACTTACATTTTACTAACAATACAAAATGTGTACATATAGTTTAATGATAGGTTCGGATTATATAACAATATATAACCTTTTGATGTCAACATCATAAGGTCTGTGATAAGGAAATACACAACGGTCAAATTCATTTGTACAAAAGCCCTATTGTTCATGTTTTCTATAATGAATTATTTTATCACATTGTTTTAAATTTCACCATAAATTTAATTATCTATATCAATGTATTTTATGACTTAATTATGCATACATGACATTTGATCTTTTTATATATATGTTAAAATACTAAAATACCGAAGTTGTATATTTCGTTATGCTGTATACACGTGTTTCAAGGAGTCAAGTAAATTTAAACACTATAGACAAATACATTTAAAATGAACCCCTGTCAGCAGGTTAAATTATAATTGTTTAAGCGATACATAATTAGAAGTTGTGAATGGTGAAAATGTTTCCCACATTTTCACAGTTACTTCGATATTTTGTCATTTATGAACACTGGACCGAGACTGGTAGTACCCGAAAATATTCACCAACTCAGTATAGCCAGTATTTTTGTGCTGGCAAGAAAAGCAATTTAATTTGGAAACTTGTAGTATCTAAATATAAGATAATATGTATAAAACTTAGGAGTATCCCGATCTTTCATTGCTCTGTTCTAAGTTGATTTAGGCATTTCTATTTTGATCCATTGGTAATTTGTTTTGTATCAGAAGAAGTATGACAAACAATATACGTAGAATAAAGTAACGGCAGAAAATGTACGGGTTCTGGTTAGGGAAAGAAACATAGAGTCATTTGAGGAGTGATAAAATACAAACCCAAGAAAGGTAAATCGGAATAAGTATAATGGAAAAAATGTGGAACACAAGACGAAGTAAGGAAAAATATAACACAATGGAGATTATTCGGAAAAAGAACAATGGAAAAAACAGTACCATGAACAGAAAAAATAAGATGTAATGGAACAACATAAAAGAAAAAGACAACAAGAGCAGAAAGCAAAAGACACATCGATAACGGTAAGGAATGGGAAGGGCAGTATTGAAAACGTCCCCCAGCGTCCCACTACTCTCACACAGCTAAACTATGTCTGCGGTACTCTACGTTCAGGATGAGGGAAGAAATCATTGGTCACACTCGACTGCAGAATTCAGGAGCAAAAAATGGACTTTAACACAGTCCCTACGGGTCCAAAGAGATGAAACTTACTACTATTCGATCTGCTCTGAAGGGACATAAATTGTCGAAATAGCCAAATGCAGAAACGGAATTCATAATTACTTCGGTATATTGTTATTTACGCCTATCACGTACTAAACTGAATGCACAATACAGAAGAAATTGTAAATTCAACCCATGATTTCTTTTTAAATGTCAGGACCATTGCAGTTGACAACTATTCCAGCGGTTTTGTACCTGTTTTGTGTTTTTGCCCTTCGGATTTAGGCTCTGGACAATTCTGTAATTTTGTTATTACCCTCATTTTCTTTCTTCAGATGACCATTTTGACAACTTATATCCTTCAGTGCAGATCAAATCCAAACATTTGCAAATCCATAAACCGAAATATGTCTTAAAGCTGATATACAGAAAAAAATATCAAAAAGGTCTAAATAGATAAGCCAAAATCAACCAAAGACAGAGCTCTTAAGATGTATAAAAGCAGAAATAGAAGAAAAAGCAAATAAGATGTAAAAGAAAATCTAACATTAGCTAAGGATAGAACGTTTCATGAGTGAATACCACTTAAGATGAGGAAAAATGTTCTAAAACTTAGATTCTGAAATTCCAAATATGATCGGTCTCAAGAGATTATATGGAAAAATAATAAAAAAAAAATATGCAATATATCTAGGCAAATAAATTGGAAAACATTAATGTAAAAAGAAGAAATGCTAGTTTTCAGTACACAAGATTTGACAGAAAGCACTATGAATCAGTAAGATTATATATATGACATTGTGTTTTCAAAGTACAAGTGTGTCCTTGGAACTATTATGTACTATATTTAATACAGCTACCAAATATAATTATACCGAAGAATCTGTAAATTTAATTTCTACAGATGGTCATATAGACCAGGGATGTCTCTGCAATACAGATAAAATAAAACATTCATAGACCAACGATCGAAAAAAAAGAATTAAAGCTGAAAGAGAAGAAATAACCAAAATGATATAAATGAAAAGCCAAAATCAACTAAGGACAGAGATTTGCACGAGTTTAAACTAAATTTTCTAAAATCTAGATATTGCAAGTTCTAACAATGATCGATTTGAAAACATTTTTTAAAAAAATTATAGAAAAATAAGATATGCCATTTATCTAAGTAGACCAAACAGGCACTTTTAAAACAATTTACAAATTCTGTCAAGATCACATACTAGAAAGCTTTCATGTAAGAAGATCGCTTTATTTTTTCGTTTACAAGATTTGACAAAAAAGTATGTTTTATCTGTTATATAACACAATTTTATATACTACATTGTATTTAAGATTTAAAAAGATTGACAGTTTACCTTGAGAACGTAAATATCAATAAATTTACTTTTTGTATCAAGTAATCTCTTTTTCTTTTTTTCAATATTTGTATCATAACCTTTATTTATGAAAACCAGAAATAAAATTAAACATTTCTTTTTTGACATACAAAGAAACATACGATTTACGGGGTATATAAGGTATGACTGAGCATTTTATTACAATCGATAAATTAAACTACTTTGAAATATTTTTTTAAAATCTCTACATTTTAAAGTATAAGAAACATATTACTGCTTTAATCTGCAATTCCAGTATGCTTATTGTTATAGTAAAAAGAAAAGAAGGTAATTTTAATTAGTATAGGGAGTCCAATACTAAAGCAAAAAACTTGGTTTAGCATCCCAAATCGGTTAAGGATGTTCGCTGGTCAATTTTGAAATAACAAGGATATCAATTAAATGTGATTTTTTGTTAGAAAATTGAAAAAGAAATAATTAAAGCCGAAAAAATTGATAGGTTACCGGTGAAATATTTGAAATACAAGTGTTTCAAAAAATGGCGGGAAACTGATCTCCTCTGCATTTTTCATGGGTATAACATGAGCAATGTTTATCGAATAATGAATGTGACAAAGGAACACCAGTTGAATAAAATTTTGTCAGAATGCTCCCAAAGATATATAAAATGAAATTAACGAAATAAATGAGGGGATCACCGAGCAAAATATTACTAAGCTTTGAATGGATAAAACCAGAAAAGTCCGAAAATCTGACAGAAATGCATAAACATGACAAGAGAACATCCTTAACAGGGATGGGAAAAATATCCCAGAAAATTACTCATTTCCTAGACTTGTAAGCCAAATACTTGAACATTTAATATTCTTTCAGTGTTTGCTTATAAATTTGAAATCAGCAACCTGAGATAAGAATTCAGTGTTCATAATCTATAAGTTCCTCCTTAAATGGCTGTTTCACTGTAAGGCGTCCAATAGAGACAAAGCTGTGTGGACTTTTCTCGACGGGTAAATGTTCAATCCGACGTGATTTGTTTAACGTCATAGTTATTTGCTCAATACTGAAGTTTCATAAGACAGTTACTTAGCTTTTTGTAATTTTTATTTCAAATGCACCAAGTTGTCAATCATGTGAGCTATCCTGCTTCAACGCTGCAATATTAAATACATTATTGTATTTGCAAAATCGGCCAAATTAATGTGGTGCCATTACCTTTACCATACAATGTTAATGTTCGCACATTAAAGTCCTAAATTGCCATATACTATAGAATAATCTCATGGTTGGAAAGTGTGTTTATGTGAATTTACGTACACTTGAGATATTGTCGCACTTAGAAAGAAACATTCTCCTACATGTATGCATAGCGCTCATTTCATTTTAATATGTCATTATTTGAGTGACTCAGCAAACCATGAATTGCAGAAACTGAGAGTCAACAGGATTTAATTGCAAGGAGAGAGGAATTGAGCAAGAAAATAAATAGGTATAATGCTGAAATGGACAGAGAAAATAAGAATGCTTAGGAACATATCATTGAAACTAAAAAAATCTTTGATTATGATTACTAAAGACGCCTCTCTTAGTAATGTATAAAGAATTATGGTTATGAATACCATTATATCATCACATATCCAGCACAAACAGGTGGTGCCTAATATTAAGAAAAATATGATACATTAAAAAATTAGGAACTATTCTAGTTTGCAAACTTATAATAAAACATCTGATTAATAGGAAATGGAAAGTGCGAACATTTAAGAAAAGTTTTTATTTGTTCTCCTTGAAATTGTAAGTCATAATGAAAACTTCAAGGTGAGAAATTTGAAAGACTATACTGATGATCTTAAATATCTTGCCATTTTGAATATTGAAATTTTCACTTGATAAAATAAAGTTAAGAATCGTACACGGGAAAGATACGTTTTTTACTATACCTTTTCCGATCAAATACACAGAACTTAAAGGAAAATATCCGAACCCGTTTCAGTTGCTACTTTTATCGTATGACAATTTCAATATTCAAAATGGCCAATGAGAAGATATAATTTAGGTTCCTTAAAAATACCGAGGCTTCATTCCGTGTATGGCACTCGGTAGATGTTATTGGTACTGGATTTGACTTCCTATTTCGATATTTGTGGAAATGAGTACTTCTGTTTTGAATACTTTTGGATTATGGCTCTCCATATCATTTTATTTTAATGCTGCTTATGAGTGGTTACTCCTTGAAAGACGTGTACAGCATAACGAAATTAACTGTTTTATGCTACTTTGGTATTTTTGTATTTTGAACCATTGGGCCGATGCCACTGCTGGTGGACCAGAGGTCACCCAGGGTATTAATCACCGAGGGTATTAATCAGCCCAATAGTCAGACTTGTCTGACATGAAACTTTTACTTTGCGTATTATAGAAATTTATCGTTTTTATAAAAATTCAAACCACTTTAAAATACTGAGGCTTTATTCCGTGTATGGCACTCGGTAGATATCCTTGGTACTGCATTTGGCTTCCAATTTTGATATTATTGGAAATTAGTGCTTCTTTTTTGACTACTTGTGAATTATGACTTTCCATATTATTTGATTTTAATGCTGCTGATCAGGGGTTACTCCTTGAAACACGTGTAAAGCATAACGAAATTAACTGTTTTTATGCTCTTCGGTTTTTTGTATTTGCACTTTAGTAAATAGCAACAATGCAAATTCCCATGAGAACTCTCTGAACAGCAAATGCAGTCACTCAGAAATGAAGAAGTTTCATAAAGATTATGTATGCACCACTTTTTTTTCCAAGAATAAAAAATGGGGTTGTGCGGCATATTTCCACACTTTGTGTACTCCCAAATATTGACCTTTCAGGAACAATTTTTTTTCCAACAAAAATCCCTTCCCTGCTCCGGTGACTATTTTGCAGCTGGAAAATTTGTTCGAATAAATAACCACCATTGGTCATTAAATCTATATTTTCTAAATACATCCCTAAAGAATAACATATGCTTTAATTCCATGGCAACCGTTATTTGTATGTACTGCACATGAATATGCATATGTATATTCTTCCCAAAAGAGGCGTGGTTTGTGACTTGTGGTTGTTTACCTTAGTGCAACCTATATGTTTGAACTTTGAATGGAGGCATAGAAATGATATTTTATATTTACGGCACTTCAAACTTTGTTGAAATTGGAGGAAAATAGTTCCAATTTCTACCGGTAGGTGTTTTATGCACATACAGGTGACTCCACAACATCCAAATTGGAAGCGTTCTCACGATTTTGAATAAGGGATCGTAATGTCGTCACAAAGTAATATAAAAAATGAAAAAAAAAGAAATAAAAAGTCAGTTATAAAGTGGAAGATAAATGTAGGATGATAAAAATAGTTCAAGTTCAAGATAGCACCGTTTTAGCGGAATATATTGCTAAATGTCGAGCAACGCTACCAAAAAGGCAACCAACCATTTAAACAGTACAGTAGTTTAAAAAAGATATAAATTGCAACAAACCACCTGCCTGTGCCAAGTCAGAAACATTGTGGTTGAAAAATTCCCGGTTGTTATGCACTTGTTTTATCTTTTTTGCCCTCTGGATTTCGGCTCTTGACAATTCTGATCGGTAATTTTGTTATATTCCGATTTCACATTGTGTTTCATGGACATTGATTATGAATAGAAACAATATCTTATTAGTAAATTAATCAGAAATCGTCTGTTTTTTGCCCTGTTTAGGTAAAAAATAACTGAGTACTGTTGTTACTGTGACACAACGGCAGTAAAATACCAAAGAAACAAGGGAAGTTATCATTACAAATATCAAAGTTAAAAAACATGGCAAAAACGGCAACAGAGACCAACAAAGACAAAACTAGGACGTACATTTGTAAGACAGTCACATGACAAGGAAATAAGAAGACGACATTAAGAATAAAGGCACTCATAGTGTGAACTCAAAATTAAAACTGGAAAAGACTTCAGGGCTCCGGAAGAGTCAGCATGTAAAAAATTTTTCTGCATTTGGCCTTTTTCGACAATTTTGTCTCGTCAGTGCAGATCAAATTCAAACATTTGAAAATCAAGAAAATGTGTGTAAAAACTGACAGAAAAAAAAACCGATAGGACCTAATCAGATGAACAGTTCAAAATTATGTACAAATTGTGATTCCTCTCCATTATGTGATGTTTGATCATAACTAGTATTCTTATAATTAAATTCATGTTTGAATAGTATATTTCGGTCTTATAAATTCCTATAAATTCAACTAGAAATACAGACAGTTGGTACTTTGTTGCACGATTTGATGTTTGAAAAATTTCTCATTTCATATTGCCAAAAAAAACCAAAAAACAAAAAGAATGAACAAATACATGTAACAAAATACCGAAGTTACTGTGAATTTAGTTTCTGCATATGCGCATTTTCATCATTTATGTCTCTTCAGTGCAGATCAAATCAAAACAGTTGGAAATTCATAACCCAAATAAGTGTAAAAGCTGATAGGAAACAATTACCAATAGGTTATAAAAAGGAAAGCCAAAATCATTTAAGGACAGAGCTATGCAAGAGGGAGATACTCCTTAATTTTTACATTTTTTTCCTTAAATTTAACTTTTGCAAGTTTTCAGATGAAATCGGTTTTCGGACAAGCACCGAAATATCGGCTACTGAGTTGGTGAATATCCTTGGGAACTAACAGTCCACCATCAGAGGCATAGGCTGAGTGGTAATAATAACAAAGTACCGAACGGCGTTTATTAAACCATTAAAGCGAAAAATCATTTGTGCAGAAATTAGATTTACAGTAACGTCGGTATTTTTTATTGTTTAATCCAATTGAATTAATCCTGAAACGGATATGATGAAAATATGCAATCTCTTATTTTTTCGACCAACAATCGAGTTCGCCGTTAATTGACAACAATCGAGTTCGCCGTTAATTGATGGATCCTTTAAGTTGTTCGATGTCAATAATTGGGACACTATATCAGGTAAAAAACCTGCTATATCTTAAAAGGCAGAAACATACCTCGCTAAATTCAAATTCAAAGCACTTCGTACGGCCAGAGCGCGTCGATGACAATGACTGCCTTCACTCATTATTGTTATGTGAAAAGAA
>MJUU01020732.1:0-21584 GCA_002080025.1 Modiolus philippinarum
AAATTGTTTGTTGACTGCCATTTACAAATTGACGTCCCAACTTCAAAATTGGTGTCGAAAGTGGTCCTTAGCAAGAGCGTTTTTTGTCAAAAAAGCCCAACAAAGAAATATAGTAAAACATGATCAGACTTTAAAAACAGTTCAAGATATTGGAGGTGTTCGAGCTACGAAAGTTTGAGAAACTGAAAATCAACTGTATAACTTACAATATTACCTTGATTGTGGCAACTGAAAGCCAGGTGAGCGATATAGGCTCCTGGGAGCCTCTGTTCAGTGAAGCAAGAAGTTGGTAACGGATAAATATGTATTATGATTTTTGTTTAATTATACTCAAATGTGTATTTATATAAAGTTTCATAATAATAGTATACATCCTTCACAAAAAAATCAATCTGAGCGTAAACCACATACTGCCCTCCCTTTTCCATGATCAGTAAAGCATGAAGTCTGTGGGTAAATTTTAATAATTATTCTTGTTTAATCATATATAAAGTTTCATGATAAAAGCATACATACTTCACAAAAAAAACTTTATCCTGAGGGTAAACAACATACTATTCTCGTTTTCTATGATCAGTTAATAAACAAATAAATCGATATGGAGTAAATGTACATGGGACAAAATCCCTATAAATACGTGGTAAGATTAAGCAAATGGAACAACGCTTTGATTGTTGTTCTTCATCTTGAAGTCACTACGAGGCCTTCAACAAATAGCAAACGCTCTTACCTCACAGTAAGTTCAAGACGGCCCCTAGCACCGGTTTAAGCGGAATTCACTTGCTGAATGTCGAACAATGCCACATCCATCTCCTTTATTTCATTATTTTTGATGGATGCGGGGTTGTCAACAAGCATAACATATCGGGCGAAGTACTCTTACAAACACTGTCATCCATTGCCCGACAAAGAGACCAATGAATAGACAATACAACACATAAACGATCACAGGGCGCTCATCGAGTTGTTTGTAAGAAAACTTGGCAATCAAAATCGGGAGATGTGGGCAATATATATACAAACGGCCAGAAAAATAGTTTATTTTTTTACAAAGCAAGAAAGCCAGATGTTGAAGCATGGATGATTTTTTTTTCACGATTTTTGTTTAGTTATGCCCTAATGTGATTTAATATAAAGTTAAATGATACATGTGTAATAGCATATATCCTTCACAGAAAAAAACTTAACCTCAGAGTAAACATCATACTACCCCCCCCCCTTTTTTTTCCATGATCAGTGAAGCATGAAGTTGGTTTCATGGGTAAAATTTTATTATTACTTTTTATTAATGATACCCTAATGTGTATTTATAAAGTTTCATGATAATAGCATACATCTTTCGCAGAAAAAAAACTTCAACCTAAGCACTATTGTCCACGTGCGAATCGAGAAATTTGTAAATCATGTAACCTGCTACTATTTTTCACGTGAATTCTTACAGATTTTCACGAAATACTCGTTTTCCTATTTTTTATAATCAAAATCGTGTTAATATATCGCAAAATGGGTCTACGTTGAGTGCAAACCGCATCCATAACCTTACCGACTTCAATTATAACCTCTCCGTGGTCTTTTACCCGTAAAAATGAAGGTACAGGCCAACTGTGCAAAATTGGATATTCTACTGAATAAATTAGTTGTAACGATATCCTGTTCATAAAAATGACTTCCTGAATCTGGTTTGGTAACTTGTTGACGGAATCCAAAACGATTATATGCTTAATTCCTTTTTCAGAGCTACTCAAATTGCTGTCTATTTTACAAGAATGCGAATAAAATTTGAGTAATTGCTATGTTTCACTGACCACAATGCTAATGTTCATTGCTGTCAATAAAAATATGTTTTGGATAATTTACCTTATTCAAGTTTTGTGCTTAGATCAGTTTATCGACACTAACTGTAGTCAGTGGTGTTTGGAATGTTTGTTGCTTTGCATTCGCTGGTGGGCAAAAAATACTCCCACTCGACTACTACAGGACATTGCCAACTAATGGCAAAAATTGATGCAACGCTGCATTATGTGATCTATTCCACTTTACGTTAGTTACAAGAACAAGACTGACAATAGGAAGTTGTATACATATTATGATGTAGAGGTTGCATATCACGTTTGAGGTTATCATACTCTAGAGTAAAAATGAAAAAAAATCTGACAAACATCCCTGTCACAATACAGTTTTGAAGGACCGGCATAACTGATAACTTGTTAAATCTATATTTCAAGATTCAAGATAATTTTACTTGAAACGAAAGGCGCTAATTCAATGTGCAACATAGTATAACAAAAACGTATACAAACATACGTAACATGAGGGATACCTTATCTTACCTTATCATTACCGTAACTGAAAACATGTACATATGAATATGTTAAGAGTACAAATTGGAATCCAGTAGGATCCAGAATCTGGAATTCTAATTTCTACTGTAATAAATTAGAATTCTGATTTATACCTGATTTATATTCAAGGAGAAATATCCTGGTTTGTACTAGGAGGATTCTGGATCCTACTAAATATTTTGTAGGATTCAGAATCATACTTGATATACTGTTAAGAAGGAATGAGGATTATTACTGAAACTAAAATGTAACATAATGCACTGTTTTCAGTGCATTATGTTACATTTTTTTCCTGCTGGCATTCATCTATGGTCAAACCTGCTGGACAATTTTGAAAGAGAATTATCAAAGGAGGGATCATTGATCGACGAGTTCTGTTCAGAATGTCACTCGTTTCGGAAGCAATCGTTCTCTAATTTTTAGCAAATTTAACCAACGCCTGACCGGTGTGATAAAAATATTTCTCTAATTCTTGTACAAAATAAATGCTTCCCAAATAATGTTAGATGAAACTAATAATCAACATGTTTAGAAATTGATCTCACTTGCTGATTGGTCAATCAGTGTCAGTTTCTAGAAATAGTGCAACCGGATGTTGATGAAATTAACACCTGTATCATTGTCTAGCAAACTGGTTTTTATGACTAAGATAACTCAATTTATTGATAATATGACAGTTTTATCAAAAATATTACACTTAACACCCCTTTCAATGAAAGGCGCAATGATACACATAGCAACGTTGAAAGCAACAAAATGGCGGCATACTTGAGACTGGAGACTACGGAGATCGCTTTAAGTCAAATAAATTGAGTAGGAATTAGAGACAAATCTCTAACATTGTTTTCCGGTTTATTACGATAATTTCTCACATCTCGATAGTTAAATTTTCACATCTTAAAGTTCTCTGGTAAACCTCGAACTTTAAAATGTGAAAAATTAACTATCTCGATGTGAGAAATAAACGTAATAAACTGGAAACAATGTTAGAGACTATATTTCTTGTCTCTAGTGAGAGAACAATTTGTGTGCAATTTCCCGCCAAATCTATTCCGAATATAATCATCGGTGTTTTACATTATGTCATTAGAGAAACATTTTCTACAACAAGAAATAAGATAGTTATGAAATTTCTCACATCTTGTTCAATAATTTTTCAAATTTTAACTCGATGTGAGAAATTACAGAATCAACTTAGTTCTCACTGTAGAAACTATATTTTACAAATAGATTAGATATTTTAACATGTTGGCATCCATCTCTTACAAGGAATTTATATTTGGATACACTTTTTAAATAGCACATAGCCCAAGACTATTGTGACCAAAGTACATCCAATTTGCAAAGTGGTTTGAGAGAAGATGAAAGAAAATTTTAAATGAACAGAGGGACCGATGACCAATCCAGGAACTTGGTAAAAGCTCATCCATGGTATTTAGGTTAGCTAAAATACAATCATGATCCATCATCAAGTCTTCAAACACGAGCCATTATTTTTTCAAAATATTAAACAAGATAAATAAAGTAAGTGAGAACCGAACCGTCAATCAAAAGAACGAACAATCCATGGACAAGGGCAACATCGGACACACTAAAAAACAAGGACACCACTTAAGTACGGAACAAAAAGAAAAATGAAGACACATACAGATGAACAACAATAAAAACCATGGGTGAGATCAGGTGTACCGGTAGAGTAAGCATCTCTTGCTTCTTATAAGGCACCCGCCGTGTTGAACATGTCAAATCCGGTAGTAAAGTCAAATCCGATAGAGGAAAACAAACTTTAGTTGCAGAGGGAAAGATCTGTTGTCATCTGGGAAACAGATATCCCATAGTGATCAACAAGATCGTGATGTCGACCGAAAAACTTCTGTAGTGATGACTTTTAAGTTTTTGGTAACGTACCCTTGCTTAAGTAGTCTATTTGTGAGCAACTGAGCTCTATCAAGGAAGTCACTGTAACGACCACAAGCCCTTGAGTAGCGAATGAGTTGTGAGATGTAAACTCCATATGCTGGTGCTTTTGGAATGTTGCTACAAAGAAAAGGGAAGTTGACTATTGGAAAAGTGAAGTCATCGCGTTTGTCATACAGGCTAGTTTGTAATGTACCTCTGTTGTCAATTTCAAGATGAAGGTCAAGGAACGAAGCCGATGTGGAAGTATCTGTAGTATCCTTAATTTCAAGCTCTTTTGGATAAATATGATGAAGAATATCACCAAAGCGAGGATTGTTTAGTGATAAAATATCATCCATATAACGGAAGCTGAAATCAAAGGACTGGGCCAGTTTTTTGTCTTTATTTTGAAGAAGCCCCTCATTGAATTCAGCCTCATAAGAATGGAGAAACAGATCGGCTAAAAGAGGTGCACAGTTTGTGCCTATTGGAATTCCAATGGTCTGTTGAAAAACAAGTCCTCCAAACTGGACAAATATTGTCGATCAAAAACTCATTTTTATCACTTCTTCCTCTGTGTATTTTTTCTGTGATTCTGAGTCATATTTCACAAAGTATGTTTGTTCTCTGCCTATGACAATGTACTTATATCTTCGATCGCCGTTCTTACAGGAGAAACATCTATGAATTATATCTTTCAGCCGAGATTTCCGTTATTCATGAGGAATGGTAGTATAAAGTGTGGAGAAGTCCAATGTTTTAATGCTGTTGCAATGCAATAATGATCTAGATTTCAGGATATCAAGGTTAAATATGAGCATTGCAATGTAGTCCTCACTTCATTTTGTAAAAAAGAAAGATCAAACACCAACCATTTTGTCCCCAATATAATCTTACATGATAGGAAACAAGAATGATTAGTTGAAGATGCTAGCCATTTACTTCTAAACATCTTGAATGCTGGGGATTTTGTTTTTTTAAATGCAGTTTAACTTACCTCTTTAATGGGTCAGAGGTTCTCTTCTGAAATAAACTGTACCCATCTCCTTTTGACCTAAAATACTTGACAAACTATTTCCAACAACTGCAAAAAATAAAATCAAAGGTAGAATCCATATTCCAAATACTACTGAATAACAAGATGAGAGCAGTCGGAAACAACAGCTAATCCCCTCGCCTGTAGAAATTAAATTTCCAAATTCAGTCAATTTTCAAAAATATTAATTCTCAAAAGCAGCATCACTCTCCATGAGGCATCCACTGACCTTAGAGGATTGATGTAGTATCTCAGATATGAACCTTAACACAGACCATAACCTGAGTCATTGAAGCATCAAATATAGATCGGGGTGACCAAATTATTATCAGAAGCAGCATGACTCTCCAAAATACATCTGCTAACCTAAGATGATTGATGTGTCACAAGTAGTTTCTCAGATATGTACCTTAACACAAACTTTAACCCGAATCATTGAAGCATAAAATGTAGGTCAGAGTGACCCATTTATCATCTTAAGCAGCATCACTCCCCAAGATGCATCCACTGACCAAAGATGATTAATTTGCCACATGTAGTTTCTCAGATATGAACCTTAATGCAAACTTTAACCTGAGTCACTGAAGCATAGAAGTAAGTCAGAGTGACCCAATTATCATCAGAAGCAGCATCACTCTCCAAGACTAAACTAGTAACCAAAGATGATTGATGTGTCACAGGTAGTTTCTCAGATATGTACCTTAACACAAACTTTAACCTGAGTCACTGAAGCATAACATGTAGGTCAGAGTGACCCAATTATCATCTGAAGCAGCATCACTCTCCAAGACGCATCCACAAACCAAAGATGATTGATGTGCCACATGTAGTTTCTCAGATATGAACCTTAACGCAAACTTTAACCTGAGTCACTGAAGCGTAAAATGTAGGTCAGAGTGACCCATTTATCATCTTAAGCAGCATCTCTCTCCAAGATGCATCCAATGACCAAAGATGATTGATGTGTCACATGTAGTTTCTCAGATATGAACCTTAACCCAAACTTTAACCTGAGGAGGGACGAACGGACGGACACTCCGACGGACGGACGGACGGGCGAGATTCATATCCCCTCCCCAACTCCATTGGGCGAGGGAATAATGAGTGATAAAATATCATATCACATTAACCTAGCAAAGTAAGGTTATGGATAAACAAATTAACATAAAACTTTACACATTTAACTCGACTTTATGATACTCGAGTCAAAGAAAAGACCATAAGGCAACAGTTCAGTACTACCCAAGACCAATTTAGCACTAAACATCATCTGAACATCATCTGAGAAACAAACATTCTGCATTTTAACAGATTTTTATTTTTGCAATTATAATTGTTGAATCAAATCTTTTCAGCCAATTTCATAGTAAGTTTTCTAGCAAATGAGACCACAAAAGTTAATATGGACACTAGACCACGAAACTTGAAGTCAAAGTCTAATGAACATGCACTCCTGAAGACAAACTTGCATACCAAAAACCACTGAGCTATCATTTGTAATTATTGTATAAGAACATCATAAAATATAAGAACATCATAAAGTGGTCTGTACAACACAAACTGGAAGTTGATGCTGCATAACTATTCGGCTAATGCATGCTACAAATGGACCAAATATAATTTTCTGACATCAATCGGTTGAATGAAACATACCAAATTAGATAATCTGTTTCATTTGTCACAACTTTTCTTATATACAACTACTTTTACAACAAAAGAATCAATGCATGACTATCTAAGAACTAAATACATCATCTTATTTATGTTTTTTTTTTTAAGTCCAAAAACCCACTCCACAACAAAAAGTTTCAATAGCAATTACCTTGAAACGCTACCCTGAATTCAGAGTAAATATCTTTCTGTCAAGCAAATCAAATATTTTATTCAAGTTGACTCAGTGGTTATTAGTCAGATACCAAATATCCAGAACAAATGACTTAAGGTGTCTCAGTGGTATTATTCTGCCATTTTTGTCTAATAATTGTTCATTTAGGTTTCAATCATTAAGAAATTTAACAAAATAGTTATTTAAAATGAAAAGAAAGTTCAAATGTATTTAAAAATGATATTTCTTATCATTTTTATAACATTTTCATTACAAAAACGTGAGTTAAAACACATGAGCTTTAAATCTGTTGCTGGATTTACAGAACACAGAAATTATTCAAGGGAGATAATTTGATAAAATATTTTAACAAAGATATCACTAGAGAAATTAACATTTTGCAATTTTNCTCTCTTATTTCAACGGTGACCCCTAATTTTTATTTTTTATATGTAAACTACATAATGATAATTGAACACATGCAAAGTATGAAAAAATTCTATAAAAGATTTTTCAAACTATCGTCTCATATGATCATTTTCCCTATCATTTCTTTGTAAAATCCTAAACTTTTCAATTTCAGATTTTGCGCTTAAATGCACGGTTACCCCCAAATTTTATTTTACATTTTTAACAATAAAACAATAATGTTTCTACTCAGAAAATTTTACAAAATTCTATAATAGGAAATTAATACCCTGCAGACACCTTAACAGAACCAAAGACTAAACTTGAACAGTGTAAGTTGGTTTGCACTTTAATACATGCAAAGTTTCAAGTTTAAAGGACATTTAACCAATAATCTTTACACCAAGTTTAAAACATAGAAAAGTGTCACTGCCTGCTAAAATTCATTCATGCATAAAATGTAGGTCAAAGGCAGCATCCGAAGCATGAATTGCAGTTGTCATCTCAAAATGCATCATAAATACCAATATGGTTGATGTGGGACATGTCAGTAAGTAGGAATGGACATTAACTATTCTTCCTAACCAGACACGGAAGCTGAAGCAGGAACTGACACTAGGGGTATCATATAAGCCCATCACTTTGTGAGGTAAGCTACAAACATATATCTTATCACTAAATAATATGGGTAAGGAATCCTCTAGGGATTTGTCGATAGAGAGATGAGCGGATGGAAAAATAACTGAAGGTATCACATAGTTTCCATATATATGTGTTGGGGGCAAGAAATTGACAACTTGTTTTAGCAACAATTTATTATTACAGCATAATTTGCATAAAACTTTTAAGAAAATATTCTTTTCATTTTAATGAACAAAAACATGTAACACATAAAAACAAGTAAAGCTAATTTGTTTACACTGATACAACTAGCACTTTTAACAAGAAAACAATGTTTATGTGAGGAAGACTTTCCAGATTTCTTAGTTTGTCAGTAAAAGGTGTTGCAAGAATAAGGAAAATTTGGAATTTCAAAACTAATTATATTTTGTACATTATTGTGCTCGATCATAACAAAGTATGTCTGACATTTTAAAGTAAATTGTCTTGATGAATGGTTTACAATTAAGATCACAATCACTGCTTAAAGCAAGATATTTTATTTGCAATAAGCACAAAGGCTGGTGAAATACAGGCATGCCTTTAAATTGTATATAGGCACTTCTTAACTGAAAGGCTTCACAACAGCAAGTTTCAAATAATTAAATCATTTAAGTTGACAAGTTGTTCTGTCATACAAACATTCTGTGTTTGAATAGATTTTTATTTTTGTATTTATAATTGTTTAATCAAATGTATGTAGCCAATGTCATAGTAAGTTTTCAGGGGGAAAATGATGTGTTCTTATCCATAAGGATTTCAAAGTTAAAAAATAAGACTATACTACAATATGTCATTTTTGGGGTTAAATTTTGTATAGATATTAAATTATTAATCTACATTCCTCACCAGTTTTTACATTTGGAATACAAAATATACTTAACTAATACTTGTTGCTCTTATGCCCTAAATTTCAATAAATAAACAAAATAAACTAAAATATATACAAATATATAGATATCAACAATAAAAATACATTCCAATACTAACTGACTCATCATAAAAGTTTGAATGTAAACAAGTGCTTATGAAAAAAAAATATGAATGAACTAGAAACATCATGTCCAAAGATCAAAATCATCTGTACTCTTCTCAAGTAAAGTAACCCATAAAAAATTATACTTAATGACATCAAATCTCTATTTCTGGTTGAAAAATATTCAACATTTGAGCACTGACCAATAACACTGTAATTCAGAGCATTATAGCAATTATTTACTGCAAAATATTCAACCAAAACGTAATCACACTAGTTAACCATTTCTATGTCTCTAAATTATTTAAAGATCTGCCGATGTCCCACATTAATTAAAATCCAAATTGGTGATACACATTTCACAGATATCTATTACAATTTACCTCGTTGCAATCATTAAATCTATATACAGTTCAAAATTCACTATAACAAAATGTATAATTTTCACTTCTCATCCTAGGACACTGTGAATTCATGACAAATTGAAACTTAAAACATTTCCTATCAAAACAAAATATCGGCATACTATTTCATTTATGACTTTATATATTTTCAGTATATAATGTAATTTACAGGTACTGTGCAAGTTCCCTAAAATTTAAAATCAAACACAACTATGTGACATGTGTCAGAATTCTGTACCCAATTCACACGTATTTGACAAAGATATTACCCAATTTTATACCCAAGTCCCTCTACGTTATATAGCTGGACAGAATGATGGGAGACAGAACTTTCCCTTCAAATACATCAAATGTTGACATGTTTTTTATATCACCAACTGGTGTTCTTTTTTTACCCATATCAAATATAATTTGAGCAACTTATTTACACATAACTTGATCATATAGACATTGTAAGTTTCATTGTTGTATGAAATAATAGTGTACTATGTCATGAACAAATACATTTATAGGTATAAAATATGATATTTATTGGATTTTCAAAACTAACCCTATCTTATTACTCAGATAAAAAAAGGCATATTTGATGTCATTAATGGAACAAATGAGACATACAGACGTACATGTATTTATAATGCCACTTGAAACATTTTTGTATGGAAAAAAATGAAGTCTCACAAGTATGAAATGAAAAAGACATTCATGTTTAATTTCACGCTTCAATAATATTATTTATATCAATATGTCATAAAAAATATCATTTTTCGCAATGCTTTGAAAAGGTTTCAGAAAAATTAAACAGTAAGAAAAATGGACGGATGTGAAAACAAAAATACTGTTTATTATTCCACAACTTAAATAATTCCATAGTCCAAAACCCAAAGGGACACTGGGACATTTATAATTATTATGCATCAAACAAGCCAAATAAATAAAAAGAGAATAAAAAAGCTGTCAAAACACTTATTTGTTCTTTTATCATTGTAAATGTGTATGAGATGTGAATGTTGTATATCAACACTGGTCAAAACATGATAAATTAACATGACACTAACATATAAATATTCATGAGGTGCTCTTCCACAAAGTATTTTTTTAATCAATCTGACTTTTCACTACTTAAAATATGAAATGAGGAGGAGAGGGGCAAAAGTCAAGGGGGAGGGGAAACAAATTGATTAGCCATTTACATCTCTGGATTATCAAGATTGCTAATTTATAGTTTGGAAGAAAATACATAAACGTAACGGAAAGATGTGTTTTAAAGTCTGTTTCATTTCCATTAGATAATGGAAATTTTGCAAATTCTGCTTTATTTGAACATAAATTTCTCTCAAGTTTTGCATGTAGATCAAGAATTACCAAACATATCTGAAAAATGACACTGCTGCGATTAAAGACTTGTAAATAACGCTGTTTACATGTGAATTTTCCTTGTTTATGTAAGACAGATTAAATATTCTAAGTGTTGGATTTTTCTATTTTGAGGGCGAACAAGCAGGTAAATTAACTGGATAGGCAATATACACTTGGTTAATACTGCATCACCTGTCGATAGGTAAAAGCTGATACTACACATGTCAGATTAGTCCATTCTCGGTTACAATCGCGTGCAGTAAATATTTTCCATTCAAACATAATAGAGATTTTTAAAAAGTTATTTTTCCTCACAAGTAAATAACTTGTTGATAAGTAATTACCAAATTCAGAAGTGTACGTATTTTTACATAGTCATGCAAAATTTTGAGCCGAAATATACAACAATGCAGTCTGGAGAATGCAAAATCCATTATCTAAGGGAAGTTAAAAAAAGTTTAGCCCCTCCCCTCCTCCATTTGATGTTTCCAGACTTTATCATAAAAGTCAAATTGGTACAAAAAGGCCTTTACTATTCTTTGTGTATATTTTCTGCAAAAATACAATTGATTTCCATAATAATGGCACATTATCTAAGTTCCATGAGTATAAATGGCACTCATACAATTTTTCGATGTTTTTTTTTTCAAGTTGTCACTTTTACTTACAAAACAATAACAGTATACCTATTTCATATCTACAGTTCCATGTTTACCCTGTATAATACAGAACTAAAACTAAGATTACAAACTACAGACTAGCAAGACTTATGTGTCCCTTAAAAATATCACAATCAGCATTCAAAACAAATATGTTCAAAATCACATATCAAACATTACCAACAAAACAAGACATTTTTGACATAAGACATTAACATTTTGTTCCCTTTATTCACTTCATAACCAATATTTTTGTCAATACCTGAAACACTGAAGTCTTTCTGAAATCGAAACCCTTCAAATCAAATATCCCTTTTGTTTATAAAATTTATTTGGATAAGAATAAGTCTAAGGCTACAATATCTGAGAATTTGTTAACACAAGTTAAACTATAATGGTTTATCATGAAAGTACAAAACAAGATTAAAAGAGGAATGCCATCTGTCTACCATAAGATTTGAAGAATCATGCATCAAATGATGACATTATGTTAAAGAACCTGTACATTTATTATATTCTATCATCTATCATTTTCCCTTACTCTGTAAAACAGTATATTAATTTCTGACCCCTTATTTTAAAAGGAATTAATTATCTTCATCATAATTATGTGCAATTCCCTTTATAAGCAATAAATACTTATACAAGACCTTTGACTTTCAAATGTTCTTATATCTGCACATATCATGAATGTGCTGATATAATCCAAAACTTGCTTCTTTGCAATAAAAAAGATGGAACATTTTTTAATAATTTCTATTAAATTTCAGTTGCTCTATGCTCATCACTCTGAAATCATTATTAATTGCTTTTCAAAGGAATAAAGACAATAGATTGAATAAAACATCCTCTCCTACAAAAATTACAAAGGATTACTTGTAGCAAAAATATTGGTATGAAAGCTGCCAAAATACTTTCAACTGTACCCTATCACAGTCTAGTTATACATTGTACATAGCTTTCTAATTACATGGTATCTATCTATATCCTTTCCTTTACACATCTTAACAAAACAACGGTTTATTTCTTAAATGCCTATCAAAAATAGTTTTCTTATATTTCTCTTTCAGACAATACGCCCTAATGCACTTGTTTCAATTCATTTAGAGAGCTAGACTACCTTTATTTATGGAAATAGCCTACAAAATGCATGAATACATGCAACATTAAACAAAATCTGTATGGCCTAACAAATTTCAACAATATTTTTTTATGTTAAGAAAAAGATAAACCAACAATATGGAAATAAAAAGAAAAAAAATATAGATTACACCACAAGATCCCGTTCATTACCATATTTCATCCACTAGAGATAGTTAAATTTTAAAATTTTAATTGCGAGGCTTGCCGAGCATTTTAAAATTTTTAAATTAAACTATCGAGAGTGGATAAAATATGGTAATAAACAGGATAAAGTGATGTAATCTTTTTCTCTAATGGTCAATGATAAACACCGAGAATTGTTTTTCCGAATAGATTTGGCGGGAAATACGTTGAACATACGTTGAATAAAGAAAATTTATCTAACGAGTCAAAACCGGTTTAAACTTGACATATCATTAGAGAAAATTAATTAAACTTAGCAAATGTTATCACTTTCTTAGGATTTATTGCCATTCATGCACAACAACAAAAATGTCAAATTTGTGAAAAATTCTTAATTCCATATAAGCAAATCTTCCTAAATGCATGGTTTCTGTACATCATTTTTTTACAGTTCACTTCACTATTCAAAAATAACTTTTAATTGCAATAATTTAAAATCGTATGGGGACAAAAAGTGTACGAAAGAATATTGAGATATTATTTTGAGGATAAATAAAAATCTGATATCAGCTCACAATATTTCAATAAAATGTAGATTTTTTTGTTGTTGTTGAAAAAAGAAAGAAAAATTAGTCATTTTTCCACATATTTAAAAGTTACATCAATAGAATTTTGACCAATTTCATATATTGCTAGCCTTTTTTCCAATCTCCTGAAAGCAAAAAAGAAAAAAAAAAGTTTTTCTTTACATTTCACAAAATTAAATTTTTCTGTATATTTTAAAAATTAGCTCTCGTTTAGATTTCATTTCCAATTATTTTACAATACAAATACAATCTTAATTTTTACATGCATAATAAATAACTAATAAGGAGAAAGGGACATTATACTTGTGTTTTAAATAAAATAGTAAGATGCTTTGTCCAAAATTTAAAATGTATTTTTCATATCAAAGCATAAAACAAGAATTCAAAATATCAGAATTCTCCCATAATCCATCTTGAATGTCTTTTGTTTTTTTTTTTCAAATGACTAAAACTGATCAAGTTTAAGTTTTCTTTGCAACTCAATTTTTGCCACCAAACACATATTTCACAAACAAAACATTGAAAAATTGTTTTCAGTTCCTCTCTGTAACTGATTTAAAATTAGGAAGACAAAAGATTGAAAGCAATAATCAAACAAACATGGCAAAAGTCAAAACAATTTTTTGTACAATGGCTTATCAGATCTTATCAAATATGTCAAAAATATGGCGAGTATTAGTCTAGTATACTGTCTGTATACTGATCATTTGTCCAACTAGAAATACCTAATACAATACTGTTAAGTGGTTATTTTCAGAGGAACTTAATTTTCCCTTTATTCACAGTTATTCTGATGCATGAAAATTGTATGCTACAAAATATAGATTAAATTAGACTGTTTACAGCATGCCATAAGAAATTATTAATATTTCAGCCTGTGTAAACAAAATCCAACAATTTTGAAAGAAAATACTAAATTTGTGACCTAGGAATAAAACCACTACTACAGTATCTCCAAATCCAGACATCGTATCTATAATAAAATAAATGTCAAATCTTCTGGAACTTATAAAAACAATGAATAAACATGATATGGTTTCTATCAGCTTTATATGTATTCATGAACACTTTGGAAATTTTTTTTTTTCAAAAACATAATCCTTTCTTTCTGAAGACACCACTTAAGAATATATCTCCTGCATACTCTTGAAGCTCTGTTGATTCCTTCCAAACAAACAATACAAATCTTCACCATGTTATTTACATATAATGCTAAACTTCAGATGATTGTTGATACTTTGATATGAGTGCATCCAGCAGTTTTAATTTGGCTTTGATTTGCTGAAAATAAATTACTTTTATTAATATACAAGTATTTTATATATACTTCTGTAGTGCCTCTCTTTATAGCCTATCCTATTTCCCTACAAAAGTTCAATTACCTTGATTATGCTCAGCAGTCATTTGATTCCTGCATGCACATTGTAATACGGTGTATCATTTAAGATGTATGCTTCACTGAAATCTAACAAGAGAAGTTGTACATTGAAGAATAATTGAAAGTAAAACAACATGGAAAATATACTCAACTCCAGTTTATTATGTCCACTTGGTTACACTGACCCATGATTATATTTTCAGCACATTTTATAACCAAGTCCACATTTCATTAAACAGGAAGTAAATTTCCCACAGGACTGACAATAGGAGGTTAATTGTAACTAATCCTATATCCAAATCAATTGCTTTAGTGTAATCTTGGAAAATAAATGAAAATTTCATGTTTTTACCCCATTTTGTAACGAAGTTCATATTTCATAAACTTAACATTCAACATGAAAATTAAGACGAACTCCAGCAAATATGAATATATGTAGATGGCCCTTCACAATTGTGTAAGGTAAAACCTTACCTTATACTCCTGATATTCTGTGTTGAGAGGTTCTCTGTCATCCCTTTGAACTTTCCTAAAAATCAAACAAAAAATGTATCAATGATACACCTGTACATTCATATACACATACTAGCTGTGATGTATAATGAAACACTAGCTTCAAAAGTATTTGTCATTCAATATTTTCTTTTGAAGAAGGAAAACTAATAGGTGTTCTACAGAATGTGTGTCATCAACACAATAAACAAACTATTTCAGGACTAGGGAACCTCTAAAATCCTTTATGACAAAATTTTTAAGTATAAAATGCACAAGATGATCATTTTAACAAAGTATCCAGAAAACTGAATTGGAATCTGATGTAAAATTATTTACAATGGCAGATTAACATACAAGCTGTTTTTATTCTTGGTGAACATCTAAAATTAGTAAAATCAGAATTTCATTTAAAAGGTAAACAACCAGATCATGTGAATTTGATATCCTGAATCTGCATTATAGCTTGAAGGATTCAAGGTTCTTAACAAGATGTGTTTTGTGAAACACTTATGCCCCCGAGTAGAGTAAAGAAGAAACATTTAGCAACTTTGAACAATGAATGTCCTTCTGACAAAATAATTTGAAGAAATGAATTCTTGTATCAACTGAAAAGTTTAATCACATCAAATGATGATTGCAATTGGAGGCAAACACAGAAGTAACCCAAGTGAACCCCTCCAATCATTATCCAAGCATTATTAAAAAAACATCCCCCCTATTTGGAACATTTATAGTCAACTCATTGTGTTCTGTCTATCAGTGTTATCAGTACTTTGATTAAACCAGGGATCATCAATACTGGTTCCCCAAAAGTGGAGGAATACACAGAAGAGAAGAAATGAAATACATGTAATAGATATTTTTAGTAACATCACTCATCATTGATATACATTATACATACCTGTAAAACGAAAGTGAATAAATGAAGAAAATATGCTGAATGATTTAAAAATCTTTTTTTACAAAAAAAAAATTCTATAGATATCAAGAAACATTTCGTCATAAATGAGTTTAATTTCTATATATATAAAATAAAACAAAATATAATTTCATTTTTCTGGTGAAATTTTACCAGACAGTCACATGCCAAGGTCAAGGTCACAAGGTCAAATATTCTGGTACCAACTGAAAGGTCTCTCCACAAGGAGTACACATGCAAACAATGAAAGCCCTATCACTTACCATTCAAAAGATATGCTCAATGTTAAAGTTTTTATGCAGTTGTTCACAGGCCAAGGTCAAGGTCACAAGGTCAACTTTTCAGGTACCAATTAAAAGGTCTTGCCACAAGGAACATACATGCAAAATATGAAAGCAATATCACTTACCATTCAAAAGATATACCCAATGTTAAAGTTTTTATTTTTTTTTTTCAAAAAGTTCATCACATGTCAACGTCAAGGTCACTAGGTCCAAAATTTTGGTATGGTTAGAAAGGTCTCTCCACAAGGAATACACATGCAAACTATGAAAGCCCTATCACTTACCATTCAAAACATATGCTCAATGTTAAAAGTTTTTATGCAGTTGTTCACAGGCTAAGGTTAAGGTCACAAGGTCAACTATTCTGGTACCACTTAAAAGGTCTTGCCACAAGGAATGCACATGCAAAATATGAAAGCCATATCACTTACCATTCAAAAGATATACCCAATGTTAAAGTTTATTATTTTTTCAAAAAGTCCATCACTTGTCAAGGTCAAGGTCACGAGGTCCAAAATTTTGGTATCGTTTGAAAGGTCTTGCCACAAGGAATACACATGCAAATTATGAGAGCCCTATCATTTACCATTCAAAAGATATACCTAATGTTAAAGTTTTTTGTGGACAAACAGACAAACAAACAGACAGACTAAAAACTATATGCCCCCCGAAACTTTGTTTTACGGGGGCATAAAAAACACAATACAGGACATTAAATAACAATGGATAGTAATCCCTCTGTATCTATTGGTTTACAACAGGCAACACAAAAAATTGTATCTTTTCTGTTTTTCCACTGTAAAATAATACAAACCTTCCTGTTCTCAGTAAAAAGTCTTCTTCAAAATTTCGAAGAAGTCTTCTGAGTCGCTTCTTCTCTGATTTTGAATGCATTAATTCATCTTGTAGCTGAGACCTAAAGAGAAAGTCATAAAACATGAATAGCACATACACACAGTCCATGTTCCATCTTCAAATTATACCAAGGGCTGTCCAAAAGAACTTATTTTAGACTTTGTATAAAATTCTGTTGATTGAATGTTAGTTTTTCCTAAGTCTTTTAGGGTAGGAAGCAGTCTATATAAGCAGGTAATCCCCTTATAAGTTTGTTTTTCTTTCTTTCCAAAAAGTTTTAGATTACATAACAAACAGCAACTGCAACTATCCCTGAAGATACATCAATATATCACAGATTATTGGTTTTGTATACTGAGCAAGCTTTATAATCTAAGTCACCTATGTATGAATTGTAGGTCAAAGTGACGTAATTTTTCACGAGGAGCCTAGTGACTATCCAAGACCAGATATTATTGCTCTATCTGCTAAAATATCTCATACCTAGACTAAAACAGGAACTTGAAACTGAACAACTCAAGCATGAAATGGGGGTCAAGGTGAGCTACTTCCGATCAGGATCTTGTGATTATCCAAGGTGCATCTACAGACAAAATATGTTTCTTCCACTTGCTCTAATTATCTCAAATCTAGACCAAAATGCAAACTTTTACTGGAGTCACTTACGCATAAAATGTAGGTCAAAAGGGCCTTATACTAATATCCAAGGAGCATCTACTGACAAAATATCATTCCCCTACCTGATCTAGTATCTCAGATCTGAACTTTGCTGAGTCACTCATGCATGAAATGTAGGTAAGAGACCTAATTCTTTTTTTTTTATCAGGAACCTTGTGAATAAAGGCACATCCATTTACAAATTATTATTCCTCTGTCTGCTTTATTAAATCAGATCTGGACTTAAAGCAAAGTTACTAGAACATGGAATGTAGGTCAAAGTAAGCCATTTCGTTAGCTAACATCAAGAAATATCAAAGATGCATCAGTGGAAAAATGCTAATCCATCATAGATACATTTTACTAAAACTTAATTATGGATAGACAAAACACCCTAGCAAATCTTTCATAAAAAGTATGGGTCACCATGCATATTTTTTCTAAAACTGAGGTCAAAAGTTTGTTCACCTTTGCAATTTTTACACCTTACATAGAATGCTTGGGGAAAATATGGAAAGATAATTTTCAGCTCAAAAGAAATGAAAGAAAGAAGAAATGAACCTTTTCTCCATGAGAATTTTATTTATTTTTGTAAATACATGTAGATAGTTTATCATATGATCTTTTGAATACAATGAAAAATGTACATGTCACCTTGCTTTTAAACGAGGTATTTTACGAAGCATCCGGATTAAATGCTGTTTCCAAAAGATTAAGAAATTCGCAGAAAAATGGGCAAAAATGACGTTTCACATCTGTCAGTCAATTAGGGCGTCAAAGGAAAAGCTGTAAAATCCCTGTTCTGGCTTAATAATTAAACCTGCCGTGTATCTGACTCTTTATTTCTCAAATGTGCAATTCAATTGACCAGCACAACAGTGTATATCTACCTTAATATCACTAATAAATAAATCCAACTTACATGAATTTGATTTTTCAAACAATTTGACCAGTTTTTTTAACAATAAACTTGACAGAAATACAAACTTCTCAAATTTTGTTTGTTTTTGTTTTTTGTTTTGGTAGAGCTGAACTTAATTAACATGTAAATCAACTTACAAATCCATTTCATGAAGGTTAGCCTCACTAGTTTCATAATTTTCTTCTACATTTAATTTTCGCTTCACTTTTGGAGAATGTCCAGTTTTATGATCTAATAAATTAGTCCGTCCATTATCACGTAATATTGAAAAATCTCTAGTCACAGCAAAATCCATAGTTCCCAATATATCATCATTCTGTTCATCTTCTTCCATTTCAACACGAGGCATTACAATTGGATTTCTTGTCTGAAATTGTGATTCATAAATTACAGAACAAAAAAGAATGATACATAACACAATAACATATATCTAATTTAACAGAGATTGATCAGTTTGACATTAAAGTATTTGATATTAATATGCACATTTCAAGAAACATATATATTTGTACTATCTTGGTAAAAATATAAAAGAGTTATTTAAATTCTTGTCACTTTCTGACTTTAATGCAACTTGATAAACATTGTTTTGATATCTGTGACTCTTTAATGTGCAACTTGTATTTTGTTTAAAATTGTAGCTCTTTCAATGTGTGGTTCTGATTGCTTTGATATTTCTTATTGGAAGCTAAAGCACTTTCAATGTGACTTGTGTTTATCTCAGTACAAGTATTTAATAACCTTGATTGTAAATTGTGCTTTGTCTCAATATTTGAGTACCTTCAATGCAGCATGTGCTTTGTCTCAATATCTGTACACCTCTTATATAACTTCTGTTTTGCTTCATTTCTAGTATTTGAACACCTTTATTGAAACTTGTGCTTTGTTTCAATACTAGCATTTGAGTATCTTTATAGCAATTTGTGCCCCATTTCATATCTGACCCCCTTTAATATTACATAAGCATTTTCTTGGCATCTCAGCAGTTGATGAGACTTGTGCTTTGTCTAAATATCTGAGCACTGTCAATGAGCTTAATATCTGAGTATAATGTACTTACATTAAATTTTGAGCTTGCAGGATCAATTAAATCAATGGGACCGTCTTCAGGTACTGTCTGTAATTCTTTCTTTTCTCTAGGCTGAAAGTAACATGGAACAAATTACTATTATTTCATAAAACAGACAAAATATGATGTGAAGTTCGAAGCTGTTGAGAATAACAGAGTGACAGAAGAGGATAAACTATATCATACTTTGCTGTAGGGCATTAAGGGTTCCATATCTTGATGGATTCCCTTGAATCCCTTCAAATGCCCTTGCTGGCCTTCAGTGGTTTAATATATCTTAAGTGATATTAAATTTTACACATTACAAAGTTTCCAGAGAAACTTTTACTGAAAAAAAACTAGCATTATATCACTTTCTATGAGGTATGAGCAAAGCCCATTGTTGAAGGCCTCAAGGTGACTAAAACCATTGTTCCTTTTCTTGTTTTTAACATGTATTTGAAGAGACTTTGCCTCATGTGCGTTAACACCATATCCCTTTTTATCATTAGCATTATATCAGCACAAGTAGATTTTTTTGGTTATTGTTTTTAAGGAAAAATCAGAAGTTTGTATTATATTCTGGGAAATTGATTTATAAATTTATAGTAGACATCTGTAAGCTAAACAGTACATTGAAATTAAAATCAGTATTTTCATTGATTATTCTGTGGTCTAGTATTAATTCACTTAATCTAAAGCTTTATATTACATGTTACATTGTATGTATTTGGTGATGAAAAAGTTTCAAACAAAAGAATATTGAAGAACATGCAACTGTTTTTCTTTTTTTCATTGCTTAAGGTGTGGTGAAAAAATTTGAAACAAGTTTGATATGAATTGTCATATCAGTATTAAAAAAACCTCTTTTTCAGTATTACCTCCAATACTTCCAATATAATATCAAGAAATTAAAGACACTAAAATCTTATAAATATAATAACAACTACATTCAACACTTTAACCATCATAAGGTTTATTTTCTTCCTCCTAGTTGTAGGAGCAGATGAAATGTTCTTGGTGGTGGCATAAAAGTAAATTTTTTTAGAAAGAGAGCACATCACATTTTTTAGAGAGAGGGGACAATTTCTTATAATGAATATAAGGAATTTCAAGTAATGAAGACCTACTTTCCATTTAAAACCACGTTACCAAAAGTTTGTTTTGTTTAAACTTTGACTCAAGTTCCTCTTCCAAGGACAGAGGCTTAATAGTGGTATATAATTCACATCAAAATCCCTTAAATCATTTCTACTGTAAAAATGTGCCAATAATTACCAGGCATTTTAGGAGGGTAAGTTATTTTTTTTAATTAAAATCTCTTGGCAATATTTAACTCATCTGAACAGTGCCATTATGACCTAAAGAATTCATTAGCTTCTTTTAATCAATACCAAAGGAACAGTTTGAATTACAGGTGTTTGAGATACAAGTATCTGTATACAAAGTATCTGTATACAAAGTATCTGTATATCTGTACATATAAAAGAAGGATGGTTTTATTTAAAATCATCTTCAGTATTAAGCAACTTCTTTGACAGATGGTGGAAAATGATGAGTGAGATCATCTTTAACTTACTGAAGCATTTACTAACTGCAGAAGAACTA
>MJUU01020732.1:34157-44428 GCA_002080025.1 Modiolus philippinarum
GTAGTTTGCTGAAAAATTATCAAAAATCAAAATCCAAGTAGTATGCACATCTTTGATATGTGCACAATCAACCTGCAAAATAAAAACTACCTAGCTTAAAAACTGTAGGAGGAGTTATCCGGACAAATAGTGTACCCACTTGATGACAGACAGACGGACGGACGGACAGACGGATTGACGGACGGACTGACGGACGGACTGACGGACCAGTCAAAAACTATATACTTCGTTGCGTGGGGTATAATAAGATAGTGGTATCATTATCATACATATACCGGTACTTCATATCTACATGGAACAAAAATGTTAATCACTAAAATATATGAATAAATCAATAAAATTAGTTCAAAATCTTCAGCATGAACAGATATATAAAAAGTTTTAATGAAGAACCCATAACAACATGAAACATAAATATGAACAGTAAAGAAAATTCTATATATCTATAGTCAGACAATAAAAAATATTTGTTATCAGGAAATGCCATGCTATAAACATTGCTCTATCAATACAAGAGGCTCTCAAGAGCCTGTATCGCTCACCTGGGCCACAGCTGACATATGCAGTTAAAAAAGTCCCAATGTTTAAGGGCATTATTTTCAAATTTGTTAATAGACATTGATGCTATATTATCATAAGTTAAACTATGTTCCAGACTAGCAGCTATTTTGGATGGGGTGCAGTTCTTTTATCCAAGTTTGGATCCAATTGGCCCAGTAGTTTCAGAGGAGAAGATCTTTGAATGTCTTTTCCCATAGGGTCCAATGTTATAACTATAATCCTCGCTGGCGGCCATCTTGGATATAGTGCGGATCTGAAAAACAACTTTTTTGCAGGAGACCATCTAAGGACTACTGTGGCCAAGTTTGGTTTCAATTGGCCCAGTAGTTTCAGAGGAGAAGATCTTTGAATGTCTTTTCCCATAGGGTCCATTGTTAAAACTATGATCCCAGCTGGCGGCTATCTTGGATACAGCGTGGATCTGAAAAACAACTTTTTTGCAGGTGACCATCTAAAGACTATTGTGGCCAAGTTTGGTTTCAATTGGCCTAGTAGTTTCAGAGGAGAAGATCTTTGAATGTGTTTCCCATAGAGTCCAGTGTTAAAACTATGATCCCCGCTGGCGGCCATCTTGGATATAGCGCGGATCTGAAAAACAACTTTTTTGCAGGGGACCATCTAAGGACTATTGTGGCCAAGTTTGGTTTCAATTGGCCCGGTAGTTACAGAGAAGAAGATCTTTGAATGAAAAGTTTACGCCGGACGGAGGACGGACGAAAAGTGATGGCAAAAGCTCACCCTGGCTATAGCCAGGTGAGCTAAAAATGAAATTTAACTAAGTAAAAATTACATCCAAGATTAAATTAAAACAGAATTCTGCTAAAGAATTTCAGAATTCTCTAACATCTTGATATGTTCGAAAATACTAAGTTTTTTCCCATTAAAAGATATTAATTAAGTGAATGATGGCTTCCCTATCTGTGTAATAGAGCAATGGAAAAGTGATTACAAGCCTGGAGATAATATTGTTTATTTTGTATTACGTAATTCATTTCCAAATTTATTTCACTAATTCATGAATTCAGTTTGATCAGACTTTAAACTATATACAACAAAAATTTGTATACACAAATTATAATCTTTGATAAAAATCTATATATAGTAGAACATCGATGACTTGAACTACAAACACCATTGATGTCTAGAACCCATTTTCTGGTCCCTATGTTCAAGTTTTAAACATAGTTTGACCTAGATATTTTGAACGCCCCTCTATCTGGAACTGTTTTCATCAGTCCCTTTGGTGTTCGAGCCATCTAAATTCAACTGTATAACAGTTAAAAAACAAAATATTTGTGTATGTGTGAAAACCGACTTTTAGTCATTTATGATATGATATCTGTTTATAAATGGAATTTATGTCATAAAGAAAAGAAACTTGATGTCATAAGCCCGAAGATTCTGGGAAATAGCTCTGTCCTTAGCCAGTTTTGGCTTTTCTATCTTGATCCTATTCTTTATTTGTTCTCTGTCAGCTTTTACATATATCGGTTTATTGACCAACAAATGTTTTGATTTGATTTGCACTGAAGAAACAGAGATTGGTGATATGGCCATCTGCAGAACCTAAATCAACAGTAACTTCAGTATTTTATTATTTCTTACTCGTATACTGATATATTTAAGAACTGACTGCATTATTTTGAAGTTTTACTGAAACCAATGACCAAAGCCCATTTTAATGAAACATAGTAGTCTGTTGGCCCATCAATGCTGTCATAATCCACATGAAACCTCAAAATATTTTAGCCAAAACACAAAAAAAAATAAATTCTGTTCCATCAGAAATTCTTTTAATATGATCAATTAAGAACCACATAAAGGTGGCCAGCTTTTTCAACCAATACTAATATGATTCTAAATGAATATGCACGAGATGTAAATAACATTTATTGCAGATTTCATATCAAACATGTAATACAAAATACACAATATTAGCAGTACTACTATACTGTAAGGTGAACAAAACATTATTATTTGTAATTATTTCACCTGTTTGGGAGGCAAGCACTTGGTGAAAGTGGTCCCTCCTCATCATAGACAAATTCTGTCCAGCTAGGCAAGCAGAAATTTACATATATGGTCAATAAAATATCCAAAGAATTTTGAGAGGGGTTTAATTCAGAGTAATTTAAAGTCCATTAAGATTTTACATCCTTTACAAGCAGGTTAATTACTATAAAAAGCCTTATTTTATCTGCAATGATAGACAATCCACAGGTTCCTTATATCTCAAAAATCCAAATGCTTGGAGGTAAAAGTAGGCATCGGAAAGATCGTAGGTACTTTGTAAGTGTGAATCAGAATTTTCCATAGTTTATTATTTACACAAGTCCTTATTTACTTAATCTAAAGTGTTTATTAAGTATTATGTATTAGAAAAACCTCAAATAAGAACAAATTCTATGAAACCTCCATAAGAAAGTGCAGTGAAAAACAAGAGCTTCGCCAAATGGCAGCCAGTTATACCCTCGCTCATTGAACACTGAATCAATATGGAAAGTGCAAATTTACGTGTGTGCGGATACAATACATGTGTGGACACAGTTCAAGTGTGGACACAAAACAAGTATGGACCAAAAATTTTCAATATACAGTCGAACCTCGATAAGTCGAAGTCGAAGGGACCATACAAAATTGTTCGAGTTATCCGGGGTTCGAGACATCCGAGTTTAAGATTAACATATGTTTTTTTTTACAACAGAGATTGGCATTCANACACGGTACAACTCATCACACTTAAGCTTCAGACCAAATATCAAATCATTACTACATACACAAGCTGAGAAATCCTAGACAAAAATTTTCAATATATGGCTATGATGGGAAAAATCAAAGTTTTTGTCAAACAGGAAGTAGATGAGTGACAGATTTGAAAAGGGGAGTTACGGTTCAACTCATCATATTTAAGCTTCAGACCCAATATCAGATCATTACTACATACACAAGCTGAGAAATCCTCGACGAAAATTTCAATATATGGCTATAATGGGAAAAATCAAAGTTTTCATCAAACAGGAAGTAGATGAGTGACAGATTTGTAAAGGGGAGACACGGTACAACTGGTCATATGTAAGCATCAGACCAAATATCAAATCCTTACTACATACACAAGCTGAGAAATCCTCGACAAAAATGTTCAATATATGACTATAATGGGAAAAATCAAAGTTTTTGTCAAACAGGAAGTAGATTAGTGACGGATTTCTAAAGGGGAGACAAGGTACAACTCATCATACTTAAGCTTCAGACCAAATATCAAATCATTACTACATACACAAGCTGAAAAATCCTTGACGAAAATTTTCATTATATGGCTATAATGGGAAAAATCGAAGTTTTCATCAAACAGGAAGTAGATGAGTGACAGACTTGAAAATAGGAGACACGGTTCAACTCATCATACTTGAGCTTCAGACCAAATATCAAATCATTCCTACATACACAAGCTGAGAAATCCTTGACTAAAATTTTCGATATATGGCTATAATGGGAAAAATCAAAGTTTTGGTCAAACAGGAAGTAGATGAGTGACAGCATTGAAAAGGGGAAACACGGTACAACTCATCATACTTAAGCTTCAGACCAAATATCAAATCATTACTATATACACAAGCTGAGAAATCCTTGACGAAAGATGTTCCGAACGGACGGACAGACAGACGGACGGACGGACAGACGGACGGACATACAGACGGACAAGGGTAAAACAGTATACCCCCCTCTCCTTCGGAGCGGGGGTATAAAAATTGAAACAAGCTCGGTGGGGACTGTCATATAAATGTTTATTTTACATTTTATTTGATATTTCCAATTATTCTGCTTCTAATTAACTGTTTTATAAACTGCTGTAGAATAGAAAATAAGAGAGTTAAACCTTGATGTAACATCTGTAGTGATTTAAATATCGTCAGAGTCACTTTAACACTTTACTAATCATGTGGTTGTGTTGACTTTCTCAAAGTAATAGTGGCTAATGCAATAAAGTTTTCTTTTTAAATATACAGAATTTTTGAATTCATTAAAAACCTAATTAGCATGTACAAAATTGTTAAATATTATCTTTTTTTCAAATAAACCGAGGAAAACATGGGACTTGGGTGTGCAGCCCTAACACTTTAAATCCTTTCTATTGCTACAATATGCAGATAATAAAAGGCTTTCTACCATATAAAATGCTTGGCAGATAAGAAAATGTGAATTGGAAATAATAAAGAATTATTATGGATTTAATATGTACATGTATTATCAAAACTTTTTAACATTCAAATGAATGACATGAATCCTCGTAAAATATTAAATTTTTCATCAAGGCCAAAATTCTTTATATTTTGGAAAATTACATATCTAATAATCACTGTAAGGCAGCAACACTGGTAACTGGTACCACAATAACTATTAACATACAGTTAGCCCAGTTATCTTGGTACCAGTTGAGTATCAAATTAACACTACAGCAACAGGTCATTTCTTGCAAAAGACCTAGCCCTAAGTTCCGATACCACCCCCCTTAAACTTGGGAGAAAATACTTTAATTTGATTCACATTACAAAATGGTAATAATATTCAAATAAAAATCCCCCTTGTCACCCCCTTTTTTATAAGGATAAAAATCTTTTCATTTGATGTGGCCTGAACCATCAACCAAGAAAGCTAACTACTCTCTTCTGATTTACAATAGGAGACGAGGTTTAATGTACATAAAATATTTACTTCACAATAGCAATTCATAACAGGAGAGAAAACTGGTATTGATATGTAAACATATAAATACTATATTCCAACTGGAAGCTTTTTAAGAAATATTTCTAAAATAGTGTAACTTTCTCCAAATAGTCTTTTATTGTACATGTATATGCAAAATATCAAAATTAAACATAGATTTCAATGGCATGATAATTTGCTGTTTTAATATAATCTTGTGTGTGATTTTATGACCCTTATGTTTATTTGAAGTGTTATGTATGCAGTACAACATTAAATGATATTAAGTAAAGCTACAGAATCTTCACATTAAGCAAAAAGAAAGATATGGCTGCTGTCATGTGTAGGATAGTATTTCAAAATGAAGCACACTGACATGTTTAATGAATACTTAAAAAAAGGATCACAATCATGATTTGAATGTAATTATATCTAGTCAAGCTTTACTTAATGAATATATTCTATGAACACAAAATGTCTTGTTTGTTACACCATTTCTTTTTATTGCAATTTTTCTTGTATAAATTATCATATTTGGCATTGAACTTTATTACCAGTCGAAAATATTAAATATGAGGGATACTAACATGTAATTCAAACCCTGCTTGTGAGTTATTGACTTTAATTGGGTTTTATATTAATTTTTTTTACTCTTGCTTCAAATCCTACACTAATTTGTGCAGTTTCTCCTACAATGATTCATCTCAGAATAGAGGGCTACGCCAAGGGCAGCATGATACGACCATAGCATGTCGACTACTGAAATTTGAACAAGTGTTAATTAAAATGAATGTTGACACGGTAATTTGCTGGACACAAAAAGGACATTGACACATTAATTACCTGGACACAAAGTAGTGAAAAAAATGAAAGGTTTTATATATTTTTAACAATTGCAATTTGGGCCCCTTTGACCCCTTATAACTCAAAACCAGTAAGAGGTACACTAAATCTGTTGGCATACTGCTGAAAGCTTATAACTAGAGGAATCCAAAGAAAAAAATCCCATTTAAATCTGATGACAAATACTAATTTCTGGTAATCAGCATTTTTCCCAACTTGGCATGTTTTGCCCCTCATAGCTCGGAAAGGAAACAACTTATCAAAAAATCTTAAGGTGCAGTGCTTATCAATTTTTCAAATGGAATCCATTGCAAAAAACTGCATCAAAATCGGACAAAAAATAAAAAAATATAATTTTTGTAATTTGCCCCTTTTGGGCCCCCTTTATCTCACGAAACGGTACATGCGATGTGAAATCCATTGGCATACTGCAGTTTGGAAATTTCCTCAGGAGCACACTGAAAGAAACCTCATCAAAATCTGATAAATAATAAAGATTCTACAGTCACATATGTGAAAACACCCAATGTAACCCTTTTAGGCCCCTTTTTTAAAAACGGGTGGGCCATAATGACCAAAACTGATCCAAGCCTTCCTTTAGTGCCAAGGATCATTGTGTAAAAATTTCATAAGGATTGATCAACTGGAACTAAAGTTATTGACCAAAAACAAAAGTGTCTTCAGACGACAACGACGACGACAACGACAGCACTATACCATTATACGACCACAAAAATTTTTGCGGTCGTATAAAAACTATAAAATAAAAACCTTCGAAGTATTTTTGGGGAATTCTTGGATATGTCAGGTTTTAAAATACAAATTCATGTATAACAACTGCACACTGTTAATGTCATGGAATTTAATTAGACTTCCATCTAAACAGGATTTACAAAACAACTATGCATATCTATACATTGTGTGAACAACAAAATAAGGTCATTTTACCTGGTTTTATTTTTCTTTAACTTGTTGGTTCTTGGCGAGACCATTACTTCATCACTGTTCACCTGATTTTTGGCTCGTAAGTATGAGACAGATTGTCCTTTTGTAGCTAAAATTGGGTCTGAAAGTACAAATTTTTTTATATCACTGAAGTTTGGCATACAGTGTCAGAAGAAAATATATTGGAACTGTGAAAAGTGCATGTTGATTTCATTGTGAAATCTAAATAATAAAATACAGTATGGCAACCAACTTTTTTTTTCGAAGATTTATGCTTACATGAAAATTGTCTTGATAAAATATAAACCGATGATATTAGCTTCAGTTGTTCCTTTGTCTTTGTGGTGGAGTCATATTGTCCTAGAGACACCTCATCTCATCAACATTTGGTTGTAAAAATCTATTGTCCCTGTTTATTGACATTGAAAAAGTATATCATGACAATGTCATACTTGCTTCTTCTTGATTGTAATATAGATCAAACTTCAAACTTGCCACGAACTTATGTATTCAGAGTTAATTTCAAGGACAGAATTTATAAAGCTAACAGTATAAATGAACAAATATTTCACTTGTTATATCTTTCTTCATTAGTTCATTTTTTATATTTTGACAGACATGTTTGCCTTTAAACAAATTAAAACTTATTACCAGTACTATCGACATGTTCATGGAGTGTAGATAAATCTAATGGTGGAATGAATGGTTTACGACTGTTACTAGGTGACCTGTTCGGTGACATGTCAGGCGAACCTCTCCGATCTATCTCTTCTCTATTGTTGGTTAATTCTAGAAAGGCTACCCGTGGTTTCTGATGGTTATAGTTTACATTCCCTTCCTCATTCTCCTGGTTGTTATTGGGGAGGGACTCGATCATTGGAATGGCATCTGAATCCTCTGAAGTTTTATTATGTTTCATAGGGATTGGGATTTCTTCTGGAGAACTCGGATCTTCCCCGAAGGATCCCCTGGATTTTCTCGATGGTGATCTTCTATTTGCTGGGCCAGATGTTCTTTTGAACTACAAAATTGACAACACATTTTATGAAAGGATATTGCATTCAAATTGGGCGTGTTATGGAAACAATATGCAGGATATTTTAGAACTCAACTCCTTTTTCAAAGTGAATGTATTTTCTTAATTCTTGATGAAGTTTCCATGCTTGTACTGAATATACATCTTCAGTGTGGTATTGTGTTTTTTTCTCATTTAAAAGATGGGTGATGAAACTTACAATCTTTTGTACTGAAGTCTAGTATACTTACTCTTACATCTTATAGGTGGAGACTGTCTACAATTTTAAAGGTAATGTATCTGGGAATTTCATGTGATTACTTAGAACATTTCTTGTAAATGAACCAAAATCAAAATTTCTGAATATAAATATTTAAAACTAAACATACAAAGATTATCAAAATTAAGTCTCAGTTTATTCAAGACAAAAGAACCAAATATGAAAATCTATTATTCAACTTTTAAAATTTGGAAAAATATTTCATTTGAACAAAGAAAAACTTACAAAGGTCAAAGTTTCATTAGAATTTCTCCTGACCACTTCAAACACATCCTGTTCATCATTCTCTATGTATTCTTCTAACCTGTAATAGAAATTTGCATTCTATATTGTATATTTAGCAGTATACATGAAAGCATCAATCATAAACTATTTATGATCTTTATTATTCCAACAAAAGCTGTTGCTGAATGGCAGCCAAATAAACCCCCCACTCATTGAACCCTGAATCGATATGGTAAGTGCAAATTTAAGTGGGTGTGGACACAATACAGGTGTGTGTGGACACAATACAAGTATGGAAACAATGATATAATCTTCAAAAAAAGAACTTTTCGTAAGGGTGCCAAAGAAAATACTCTGTCAAAATCAGACAAAAATAAAATTTACCTCTTTTTTTTTTGCGTCTTTGACATTTTACACAAAAATCAAAGCGTTAGAGAAATTTCACTACATCACTTTGAAAACAACTTTTCAAGGGGGAACAATGAAAAGAGTGTTTCTCTCTTCCAGCTTGATTTCACAATATCTACACCTTGAACTATTTCTTTGAAAAATTATCCAAGTCAAAAAAATCACTGCAAAAGGAATCAACGAAAGTCCCAGCCAAATTACCTCCCCTTCCTGGTTTCCAACAATAAATACACTGTATATTCTTTCATGCACATCTCAATATGGTGTCCTTCCTTTGTGTAAAGTTTAATCAAAATCCTTTCAGTGGTTTAGGAGGAGTTGCGCTTACGAGGTGACCAATACATAGGGAATCTCCGAAAAGACAAAGTCAAATTTTCTCCCCTTCCCGGGTTCGAATAATAATTATATTCCTTCATGCACATATCCAGATAGTGTCCTTCCTTTGTGTAAAGTTTCATCAAAATCCTTTCAGATGATTAAGAGGAGCTGCACTTACGAGGTAACTCATACATAGGGAATCTACGAAAAGTCAGTCAAATTATCTCCCCTTTCTGGTTTCGGACAATAATAATATTCCTTCATGCACATCTCCATATAGTGTCCTTTCTTTGTGTAAAATTTCATCAAAATCATTTCAGTGGATTAAGAGGAGTTGCGCTTACGAAGTAACCCATATATAGGAAATAAATGAAAGTCAAAGTCAAATTTTCTCTCCTTTCTGGTTTCGGACAATAATTATATTACTTCATGCACATCTCCATATAGTGTCCTTCCTTTGTGTAAAGTTTCATCAAAATCCTTCAAGTGGTTTAAGAGGAGTTGCACTTACAAAAAGTGTGGACAGACGGATGGACAGAAGGACAGACAGACAGGGTGATTCCTATATACCCCCCAAACTTTGTTTGCTGGGGTATTATAATTTCATAGACATATTTTACAAGCTTTTGAAGATAAAATAATTAGGTAAATTCTATTGCGATAATGTAATAAAATGTCACAGGTGCAAGATGTAAAAATTCTCTAGTTACTAGACAACAAGTGATGACCCTAAAGGATGTCTCGCCTGTCCCTGCTGGACTCTAAATTGATGTGAAATCTAAGTGAACTAATCAGAAGAGTGTACATGCTCACTAGACTGTGAAATTGAGGTCAAGGACAAAAGTCACCTGCCAGACTGACATGTACTACCCAAGACCAACCTACATACCAAATATTATCAACCTACCACTTCTAGTTATTGAGAAATGGACTTAAGCAGAAAAACTTAACATGGCCACTAGACCGTGAAAT
>MJUU01020732.1:45603-62003 GCA_002080025.1 Modiolus philippinarum
AAAATAAAAATTCAATAACATCAAGGATGTTATTTGTAACACTACAACATTTCCAGCAATATTAAACTGTCATACAGTACCACAGAACACCAAATATAAATTTAAAGTTAAAACTTTTATCCCAAGTTTTTTTTTTCGAAGAGCAAAAATATTAATTAGTTATCTGAATATCTATTAGGATAGATACAGATGCAAGCAGGTTGAACAAATTACACATTCAAATCATAGTTGCCAACCTCTGACAATGAAAAATCATGTCATGAAATGACATGTTTTACCAAAAAGCGTGCGACATACTTACGGATTATTCTACAAAATTTATTTAAAAATCAACTTACTAATATAAACTCCCATTTTATTCAAAATTTTTTTGCTTATTTTAGAACAACAACCTGACTAGGTACATATTCAAAACTATTACAAGATAAGTTGAATTTACAAGACAATAAGGCAAAAAGTTATCAAATAGTTTCTCAGCCTTGTCCCTGGTGATCCAATCATTCAAAAAAAAATTTTGTAGCTGGGAAGGAGGAAAAGGGCATCAACCCTTTTTGACAGAATATGAGTTTCAAATGAGCTCAAACTTTTGTACATCAGGCTAGATCACTTTCTGTAAATGAGCCAATATAAACGTGTAATCTGCATACTCCCTACCCGATCACTTTCTTTGATTTTAAATTAATTCAACAAACTCAGACTCCCAAATTTTGTTTTAGTATCACTAATCTGGTACAAAAACATCGTTTTCTTTTTGCACTTGTGTCTTTAGTTGTCATAACCAACCAAGAAATTCATTGAAACGATTTGACATCAGTTGTTTGCCCGAATCGAAGTTTTGCAATTTACTGTACGGTTATGAAACGTTCAGTGGAATCACTGGACTCGATAGCACTAATACAAAAAACATTAACAATGAGTGTGGAAAATTCCAGAGAATCACGATAAATGCAATATCACTAATAACCAAAAATGTAAACAAAAAGCGTGTAATGGCGTGTGAAGTTCTTAAAAGAGTGTACACACTGTGAGGCAAAATCTATGTGTGTAAACCGTTGAAAAAGCATGTGTAAAACACGAAAATCATGTGAGTTGGCAACTATGATTCAAATTCGAATTTTTTATTAGACCAATGAAGGACCCACAGGGGGGGCAATGACATTAAAACATACATTCTATTATTGAGTTGTACAATTCATTTTCCAACTTTCAATGGCAGCATTTACACTGGGTCAGACATAACAATTTCTCCCCAAACCCCAAACTGACACCAATGTAAGAAAACACAACACAGATTATCATAGTTAGCCAACAGATTTCTCTCCCCCCCCCCCCCCATACCTGTATCAGACATACTGGTTATAAAGACACAAGTAATACACAGTTATGCTCTGGACACATAATTCATTAAATTTTATGGTAAAAATAATTGGCTATAACAATAAACATGCTTCATCATACCTTTCATCATTGTTTGTAAACCCGGATGATTCCTTTGAATGGACATCTTCTTGATTCAATGGAGCCTGGGCCTGAAATACAAACATTTCAATCAGTACTTTTAAAACAGTTATATCTGTAATAGCTAACATGTACACAGAAATGACTATGTTATAACAGTCCTATAGGAATGGATCTGACACTATTTTCTGTGGTGAAATGCAAACTGCCTTTGTTAATCCTCTGCTCAGTGAAAGAAGGAAAATTATATGAAATTGCTCTGTATAAAATATTGACAAATATAAGGTCTATGTTAGAATTTGCATATAGACCACTTGCATTCCTATATTTCATAAGTAGCATATCAAATTCCAAATGAATACTTTCTGACAGAGCTGAGTTTCAGTGATGAAAAAATATTGGATGTCATGATGGACAAACGGACTGACAGACTAGTGTATTCCAATATACATTTTCACTCTTTGTATGGCAGTATAAAACATCAATGGTAAGTCAGTGGCTTTTTCTCATCAAATTTCTACAGTCTCAAAGGTTCTTGAAAAGCTCAATCTTCTAATATTTAAACCTTTGACAGTAGAAATATGACTGACTTTAAACAATAGATTCTATGCATAAAATCTGTGGACTTTGAATATTTTGTTCAAATCTTAAATCCTGTGGATCACAGAAGGCAGTCTAAATGACAGAAAATGTTTAAGCTACGATATGAGCCCAACAATAAATATACCTGTCCAATTAGAATGCCTTTACTTTCAAACAAATCAAATGCTTTAGATGTAGGTCTGGTCTTCAGTGGTTTGGTAATGTCGACTTCCATCTTTTCTGCTTCTTTGTTTTCAAAAGCTACAATTCTGTTCATAACAGGTACAGATTCCTCTTCCTGGTTTGGCCTGAGTTATAAAACATACTGTGAAAGTGCTATTGTTCATAGGGTCCCAATTTTTGTGGATTTCATGGTTCGCTTCAACCAGGAAATTAATTTCCAATGAAATGTATTTTTTGTAGGGTTTAAATCACTGAATTTCAAACCATGAATTTAAGTACCCACAAAATAGTGATATTATGAAAACCACAAAAACAGATGTCCATGAATTAAATATCACTTGCACAGAATACAGCTATAGGTCATGTAGGCATCCTTAATTTATGGAAGTCTTTTGTGTTTTTGTTTAGTTTTGCAAAGTTGAATGTGTAATTTTCTGTGTAAAAACACTATTATGTTTTGTAGTACAAAAATCATGCTATATTGAATAGCAAAAGACATATGGCAAAACCTGCATGTTTGTTTAAATTTTTAACAGAGACAATTCAGGGGTTGACACTAACCTTACCATCTTGGAAATCATAAGGACTCCAAGATGCTCAAATTCACTAGTACTGCAGTGAATTAACCAGCCAGAAATAGAAAACATTTTGGAAATTTTATAAATGTTGCTTTCCCAAATGACTACTTATTTACAAAAATTTAGTAGACCTTCCTAAAATTTACTAACATAGGGCTAGAGGACTAGTGTTAAAGCCAAACCCTGTATTTTAAGTCACCCTATAGAAAATGTTTTGTTATCTTCATATACTGCCTTTGCTATAATACATATCTTCAATGTTATTTTTTTATATTACTTATATGTAGTACTTTCATACCTGTCCTCTAAATGTCCATTCTTTACATCCTCTTCATGAGAATTATCTGAAAACATACAGAATATTGTCTTTTAAAATAATTTGGAGATTTTCAAGTCTGTGATTGAAAAATTATTCATTCGTACATGATAGAAGACTTTATGAGAAATTTATGTAAACATCTCTTTTTTTATTCAGGAAATCAGAAATACATTTCAGAGTCTACAAAATCTGCAATTTCAAAATATATTTTTCATACCTGTTAACCTTTGGTACCTGCTATGAGGGAGATCTCTCTCATACCAGCCAACCTAAGGGGGAGATTTTACGTAACAACCTTTTTTCAACAAAAACTTGCATTTATAAATGAAGAAAAGAGAATATGAAATGGAAGAAATCATTAATTAGAACAATTTCTAAAATCAAAATTTTTCCGTGATTTTAAAAGTATGCATCATATTTCATAATTTTATGCATCATATTTCATAATTTTGCATAGAAAAATGACCATATTTTGTCTATGAGGGAGGTTTTTTGGGGAAAAAAGCAGTAAGGGGGAGCTTTTGATCTCCCTCAAGGGAGATCCATTCAAAGTGGGAGATTATGCTTCTAAGAGGGAGTCTCCCCCTTCAAGGGAAGGGGGGGTTAACAGGTATGATTTTTAAAGAGTTTCATTTAGGATTCTATGAAATGGGTGAAAAATGTCAACTGTAAATATATATCTTGTAAGGCCATAATGAAACAAGTGGCTGTCATGTGTAGTTGCTGAGAAAAATGCAACAAAAATATGTGTGACGGACGGACGGATGGACAGAGGTAAAACAGTATACCCCCTCCTTCGGAGCGGGGGTATAATAATAATTCCAAGATTCTCATCTATTTTTTTCTCAAAATTTGGGGTAGGGGGGGCAAATTTTATTTTAATTTTGTTATCAAATTTATTGAAAATACTGTCATATTTTAAAAGAACATTACAAAAAATTGGCCCAAAAATCAAAATAAAATTTTTGATGGTGAAAAAAATCAGGGTGGGCAGGTATGAGAATCTATGATATTTTTTGTTATGCCGTAACAAAACACGTTTTACTGATCACTTACATAAGTCCCATCAGAAAAAAATCAATTTTCAAATGAAGTCAGACATAAAACCTTCACCGAAATACATTGTATGTTGACATATATAGATGTATGGATGAATAAAAGTTATGCTAATGTTTTCATTTTTACAAAAGAATTTAATTAATAGAAAAGCCAAACTCAAATAATCTCCCCTTCCTTGTTTCTGACAAATGATTACATTCCTTCATGCTCATCTCCATGTAGTTCCTGCATTTAGGTAAAGTTTCTTCAATATCCTTCAACTGCTTTAAGAAAAGTTGTGCTATTGAGGTAATCCATGCATAGGAAATCAACAAAAAGTCCAAGTCAAATTATCTCCCCTACCTAATTTTGGACAATAATTATATTCCTTCATGCACAACTCCATAAGTGTCCTTCCTTTGTGTAGAGTTTCATCAAAACCCTTAATGTGGTTTAAGGCGAGTTGGGCTTACAAGAAGTATGGACAGACGAAAAGACAGGCTGGGTGATTCCAATATACCACATTAACTTTGTTTGAAGTAAAATTAACAAAAATACATGGCTTTATACTACCTTTATGATGTTCTTCTTCTGCTTCTGTATCATCCTCATCTCCAAACAAGTTGTTAGTTATGGCTTTAGTTATAGCATGTTCTACCACTCTGTCAAAATATAAACTAGTTGTTAATTATGGCTTTAGTTATATACAGTCTCTAACATTGTTTCCAGTTTATTACGTTTATTTCTCATATCGAGATTTTCACATTTTAAAGTTCGAGGTTTACCCGAGAACTTTAAAATGTGAAAATTTAACTATCCAGATGTGAGAAATTATCGTAATAAACCAGAAAATAATGTTAGAGATTCTTTCTCTAATTCCTACTCAATTTATTTGACGTAAAGCGATCTCCATAGTCTCCAGTCTCAACTATGCCGCCATTTTGTTTCAGTCATCGTTGCTATGTGTATCATTGCACCTTTGATTGAAAGTTACAAACATAAAAATTACAAACTTTGAAAGGGAACACCAAAAGACAATCGTAACCAAACTTGGTTCCAATTGGCTCAGTAAGTTCAGAGGAGAAAACATGTGAATGCATTTCCCATAGGGTCCCTATATTAAACTATGTTCCACGCTGGTGGCCATCTTGGATGAGGTACGAACATCAAAATCACAAACTTTGAAGGGGACAAGCCAAGGACTATTGTGACCAAGTTTGGTTGAATTTGGCTTGGTAGTTTCAGAGGAGAAAATCTTTGGATGCATTTCCCATTCCTACGTTAAACTATGTTCTCTGCTTGCAGCCACCTTTAATGAGGTATGAACATAAAAATCATAAACTTTCCAGGGGACCACCTAAAGACTATTGTGATCAAGTTTGGTTCCAATTGGCCCAGTAGTTTCAGAGAAGATCTTTGAATACATTTCCAATAGGGTCCTAAGTTAAACTATGTCCTGTGCTGACGACCATCTTGGATGAGGTATGAACATAAAAATCACAAACTTTAAAGGGGACCAGCCAAGTTTGGTTCCTATTGTCTTATAGTGGTTTCAGGAGAAAAGACCTTTGAATATATTTCCCATATGTTAAACTATGTTCCCCGCTGGCGGCCATCTTGGATGAGGTACAACAACAACAAAAATCACAAACTTTAAAGGGGACCACCTGAGGACTATTGAGACAAAATTTGGTCCACATTGGCTCAGTGGTTTCAGAAGAGAAGATCTTTGAATGCATTTCCCATAGGGTCCTATGTTAAACTATGTTCCCTAGTGGCGGCCATCTTGGATGAGATGCTAATCTGCTGGACATATGTAGAAATTGTAGTCCTGGAAAAGCTCAACACTATTGTAATTCACATTTAACCTCCATCTCAAACAGTTTTTGAAATAAAAGTAAAAATGTTAAACAATCGTAAAAATTCAAAGAAAAAGGGGCCATAACTCCTATGTGGGTTGTCAGATTTTCTTCAAACTTGCAGGAAATGTGGATCTTACTCTGCTGACCATTTTTGTAATTTGAACTTCACTTCTATCTTCTACCATTTTCAATATATAAGACTAAAAGTAACAAAAAAAGGAAAATTTTAAGGAAAAGGGGCAATAACTCCAAGATGGGTTATCGGATATTCTTCAAAATTGCAGGGTGGGTAGATCTCATCATGCTGATCATTTTTACCCCCATGATATTGATTTTTGATATCTGTAACTGTTTTCGAGTAATTTGCAAAAAAAACCGGCAATTTACCCCTATGTTCTATTTTTAGTAACAGCGGCCATGTTGTTTGGTCTACGGACATAAAAATCACAAACTTGAAAGAGCATACCCTGGTGATGATTCAGGCCAAGTTTGGTTAGTATTGGCCCAGCAGTTTAATAGAAGAAGATCTTTGAATAAAAGTTAACGGACAGACGGACGGATGGACGGACAGACGGACGAACGGAAAACGGACGCCGAGTGATGGCAAAAGCTCACATGGTCTTTGGCCACGTGAGCTAAAAAGATGAAATTTCTTAATCCGATCTTCAATGTGATCTTATGCAAGAACGTATTAGACCATTTGTCTCAATATGCCTCATTTCCTTCTGAGAGTTCCAATGATACACATGATGACTTTAAGATGAAGAACAATACAAGAGTTGTTCCATTTGCATAATTTTACCATGTATTTGTGGAAATTTTGTCCCTTGCACATTACTCAATCTGTTAAGATACACATATCCACATAATTTAAGCAAACAAATAGATGACTAAAATTCTCTATCCCTTAGTTCAAGGTATTAAGTAAATAAAAATGGTGTTTGTTATATAAAATTTACAAGTTACATGTTTTAATGTGGACTTTGCTCATCCATAGTGGGACACTGTTTTGACCAACTTCAAGCAAATTCATCTATAATGATATCTTACTACTGTAAACCAGGAAATTATCAAGCTGTCTTTTTTTTTTGCGGTTTGGGAGATAGATTTCATTTCACACAGTCTTTCGTTGTTGCAGGTCTAGATATTAAATTAACATGATGCATAAAAATATTTGCGACAGTCTTGTTTTTGCATTTCATTCCTTACTACAAAAATTGATGCAGTTGCGGATTCAAGAATTGGTAAAGGTCATGCAGAAACTCGTGTCTCGCCTGCTCACTCCGATTTCATTATAATTTGGCCTATATTAAGATATGGTTACTAAGAATTCTTAAAAAAATAACTGGTCTTTGAGATTATCAGGAAATTTACCAAAATTGGAACCAAAAATTTTTGAAATCTAACCATTGGCAATATTTGTTTTGACAAAATTAATCCAAAAAGCGTGGTTGCAAACAAGAATTTCAAAAATTTAATTGTCTTTGACTCAGTTTGATAGTATCAGGAAATTAACCAACATGGGCATGAAATTTTTTGAAATCTAAGCGCTGAAGACTTTTGTTTTCACTAAAATTCATTCAAAATGCATTGTTGCTAACAAGAATTTACAAAATTTGCTTGTCTTTGATAGTTTCAGGAAATTTATTGAAATTGGAATAAAGAATTTTTGTAATAAAACATTTGAAAAAAATTGTTTTGACTACGGTAAATTCATCCAAAAAGCATGGTTGCTAACAAGAATTCCCCAAAAATGCTCATCTTTGAGAGTTGCAGGAAATTTACCGAAATTGGAACCATATTTTTTTATTCTTAGTTTTCAGAATTATGTCTGGTATGAAAAATTGCTCAAATACTTGATTGTGTGCAAAACTTTCAAAAATTGTGAGTCTTGGACATTTTCAGGAAATTTACCAAAATTGGAACTGGAATAAAATCCTGAAAGTTTATTGCTTATCTATAGACTATATGCAAGGATTCTACATCAAAATTAAATTTCCTAAGTTCCAATTTGTTTTAAAATTGTTGATATTATGGACCAAAGTGAAAATTAAGTCAAATTCATTGATGCAGAAAATATTGGTGAAGGAGTATGAATGTTGGTTACTACTAAAGATGTAACCACTTACAAATCATCATCTGTCTATGGCATGTAGGTGCTGATATATAGTGGAAACAAAAACAAACAAGAGTGGACCCTAACAGATGTCTCGCCCGTCCCTGCTTGTCGCTAAAACAGTCTTGCACTACTCAAGAGCAACCTACAAGCCAAATATTATTACCATTCCACTTACAGTAATTAAGAAACTATTCTAATCAGAAACACTCAACTTTGTTCACTAGACCNCATCAAAATTAAATTTCCTAAGTTCCAATTTGTTTTAAAATTGTTGATATTATGGACCAAAGTGAAAATTAAGTCAAATTCATTGATGCAGAAAATATTGGTGAAGGTGACATAATTCTAGTATGAATGTTGGTTACTACTAAAGATGTCATCATCCGTCTATGGCATGTAGGTGTTGAGATATAGTGGAAACAAAAACAAATCAAAGCGCTGAACTCTGGAGTGCTGCTTAGGCAGTTATCTTTGAAATAAGAAAAGATTTGAAATTTGATATTAAAAAAAATCAGTCCAAAAGCTGTATCTCCATGAGATACACCAATATACAGTATGTCAAGTGATTACATAGAAAAAAACTCAGAAAACAAAAAAGTTAACAAACAGACAATATAAAACGTCTGGTTTTTGAGAGGGCATAGAAATGTGCACTCAAGTCGCAATGACGTCCATCACTAGAATAAGCATATAAGCAAAAAATTACATGCAAACAAACTGGCCAAAATGGGAAAAATTATTCAACAAAAGCAATGAACATGAAAGGGTAAGTAAAGGAATAAAACTGAGTTTTGATTCAGGGTAATAAATTGAATTAAAGTACTTCATAACTATAGTGATGGTTAAAATGCATCGCACTTAGGCATCTTGACCACCCCTTTTATAACAATGCACTTTTATTCAATTTATTACTCTGAAACATGCTTTAAAGTACAACTGAACATTGCACTGTGAACAGTTAAACTATGGAATAATTTTCATATTATCCTCCTGAATCTATCATTGAAGCACCATCATAAATACTAGGGGAACAAGAAATCTATGATAATTATTAAATAAAGTGAATCTACATATAACAACAGGAAATAGCAGTTATATCTACAGGCATGGAGTACAGAAAACGGTACTAGTCTTTTCCGAAATACTATCAATAGATATTGCCAGGTATCGATTGATATGAATTTTTTTCTGGTGTCATGACAACAAAGTACACTTGGTATATTTGTAGACTTGCCTTAAGATTGAAATATTAAAGGGAATTTCAAATACTATGAATGTAGTATCAAGACACAGGCACTTGTTACCTTACACATGATGTAACTTGTAAGGTAACACTATGTCATCACCCCCTTTTGATACTAGTGACATACATGTAGTTTAGAGTACACAGTCTAAGAAACAACATGTATCATGTATCACAAAAACCTTAAAAATTTTCCCCTAAAAGCATGTAATTAAGTTGTTACGTCTTACCCTCGACATAGTGAACGGTTTCTCCATGCATCATGATCCGCCGTTATGACAATTTATACCAACTGCAATAATTCATCAGTGATCATGGTCGCTGCGAAACGATTCGCAACAAAACTGAGGAAATCGCTGCAAGTGAATAAAAATCAGCAAGCAGCTAGTTCCCCCGTTGTAGCAAATCAATCCTGAATTATTCTTTCAGACATGGGGCGGACATTAGTTCCACACCTGCTTGCTTCAACCCCTATTTATTTTGTAATCACCTCAGAAAATATTTAAAACTTGGTCTAGCTCACTTCCCAAGATGTTTATCTTTTCAAGAAATATCATGAGCCCCGTCTGATTACATTTCCGTTTAATTGAGAGCAATCTTTTTGTGGATAGCTGCACTAAATTGTCAACTCCATTGACCATGAAACGAAAGTAAACTTCGGAACTTCTCTGGACTTTACTTAGGATAAGGAATATTTCCCATAGTTCCTTGATTACGTCACTTGACCTCGACAGTTCCGCATTTGTTTATTTCCAAATATAGAAGTTTGTGGAGTTGACGCGCACACCTGTTGTAAAGAAATCAAACTTGATTCCGAACCTTTTTAAAATAGATGTAAACATTAAGCATTATAAACTTCAAGATATATTGCTATAAGAGTAAACAGTGAAAGAATCAAAGAGTCCACAGCGATAGAAACATTTACTTCGGTATTTAGTCATTTACTACGTTTTGAAGCATTTACTATGTTTCATTCATTTAAACTTGTAATATATTAAAGCACATCGCGGGAATTTTTCATGAATGAACCAAATCGCAAATGGCGAGGGTCAAATTAAGCTACATTTTCACGCTGTATTTTTGTTTGAACTACACATACTTTCCATTTGAGCAGCAGTCTCTCGCTATCTGTAATTCTTGACACCCAGACATGAACTATGTTATGCGTATTTGTGAGGTACATCTGGCTGTTGATTTCGTCTGGAGACAATGCAACCGTATAATGCTGCCTAAGCAGCACAAAAATGATCTAAAAAAATTGATGGGTATTCCATGGAACACTTGTGTCGCCTGCACTTTAAAAGAGCCATTTTTGGTTAGTTAACCTCTAAAATCTGTAAAATTGAAATTTTAAGTATCAGGTGCACAATTAAATCAGATGAACAACATATCCTGCAAGTTTGGTTGGAATATGACCTACAGTTTTTAAGGAGTTCAAGATTAACCAATTGAATAAACTGAGAAAAGTGTTACAAAAATTTGAACCCTTGACCATATTTGTTGAAAATATTCCAAGTTGGTAAAAAGGACGTAGATGTCAGCATTTGCAACATTCGTCACAGGCAAGACAAAAACCGACGGACGACACAGGACAATGACGACAACAGAGTAAGACGACGGATAGTAATCCCTATGTGTGGCCTCTGCTTACAGCAGGCGACACAAAAAAAGTGAAAATAAAACTGCCGCGAAAATGCCCTGTTTACAGTTTATACATTGAAGCAAACAGCATACTTTGTGTGTATTTAACTTACTTAGAAGTTCTGGCTGATGGCACAGGAGATTCTATTATACTATATCCACCATCACTAAAATGTAAAAGTTTATACCTATCAAACTATGCTATGATGTTTTCTTATAGAATGATGACAAGAAAATTTTACCAGATATACACATTGAATATTCTCAAGCAGTAATCAAACAGTTATCATTAACAGTAAAATCTACTTTCAATCAAGAAATTACCCTAACAATGCAAAATTGTACTTATTTAAGATATGGGAAAAGATTTTAATACAATTTTTACAAAAATGTCACAAACCTAACTTTACAGGCATCTACAAAATCACAATTTATCTTATATTTTGATAAATCATTGTAAGGAAAATATAATATAAATATCCACGCTTACCTGTCAAGGATAAATGGTGATGCTGCTCGCCCAGTCAACTCATCATCACTAAACATAGGACTATGGAGATTTCCTTTCCCTACTGTAAGACTAGATGATGTTTCACTGTGGTCATTATACTCCTCCCCATCTTGGTAATGTCCACTGTCGTAATTTTCATGACGAATCTGAAAATAATACAATTAAATGTCTCTTGTTATTACATCGTGGACATGTATATTTCATGCAAACTACAAATTAGTCTGAATATTTCGTTAGCTTTGAAACTAATCAAATTGTCTTTATTGAGTAAATCATGAATGACTGATTTTCTATACAATTTTATATTCAATCTTACTTAGAGGTCTACAACATTTTAATCAAATCTATTGAGTATATATACATAAAATGTTCCTATAATTTGATGAAAACTGTCTAGTCAGGCTGTATTTACTAGTTAATATTGACCAATGGTAACAAGTTTACAATTTACTGCATCTGTTACAAAAATGTCTCCAAGCAATAAGGATGGAAATCAATTGACATTGCCGAGACAATATAAAGCTGTAATATTGCTTCAATTAACACATTTGCTTTCTCAAGGAGAACACTCATTGTACTGAATAACACTTTTAATGAATGATTCCAAAGTCAAGCAAGAAAACGAATATTTACAAAAACTCCATACTTGTTTCAAAACTTATGATCCTTTTATTTGAATTTGTTTCTATAAAAGATTGGAAATAAAACAGTAAATGTTGTACTTAAAATATCCAAGTCTTAAATCAAATAAATTGAAGATTTCTATTTATGTTCTGAACTACAGATTTCCATTTAAATATACCATTACGGATTGATATAAACAGCTATTGGGCTTATCTTCTGAATTCATTTACAAAACATCATATTTCCTCAATAAATTTTACACATGAAATAGATTTATCTGTAACTGACTACTACATAAGAAAAGAGTAAAATAATCTGATTAAAAATTCAAATATTGAGTCTCAAAAGTTTGTGCAAATCTAAACATCTTCTTTGCTTTATATCAATCCATCAGTTTGTCAATGTTAAAAGCTTAATAAAAATGCAATTACGAATAGTATTGACTTTCCACTTCAATTTTCTTTCATATTCAATTTTGACAACATTTAAGATTTAAAAATAAACATTTCAAACTTAAAAATACTACTATCAATATCTACAAAACCACTTATTGTTAACTTTGGCAATAAAAATGAAACTACTTTTGTGTATTTCCTGTTTTATATATGTATATAATCGAGCTGCGGATGTCCATTTCCAATGAAATTCAATCCTTTTTAAGTAGTGCATCATGAAGAATTCCGGAACTAAGAGTACATGTACTTTAACACTTCCATAAACTTATATGTAAATCTTTATCTACAACATGTAAACAATAATCAGGCTTGGTCAAAAATTTATAGGGAAATACCAGAAAAGATATTTAAAGAATACATATCATCAATTAATCACTATATACTGGAATACATCATCTTACACCAACCATCCTTAAGTGAATTACTGACAGTATAAAAATATATCAGATTTTATCTAAAACATTCAATTACTGTTTACAATCATGATGCAATCAATTTCTATATTCTGACAAGCAGATTTGAAACAAAAAGTTTTATAAACAAGTTTGGTTCCAACTGGCAAAAATGGCTTCAAAGAAGATATTTGAATTTGTTTCCACAAGGTCCAATGTTGATCTTTATTCCAAACTTCGGTTAGGACCTTAAACATAAAATATTTTAGAGAAGATTACCCAAGGAATCTGGGGTAGGTTTGGCTCCTACTGACCCTGTACTTTTGATGGAGAAAATCTTTGAATTATTTCCCATATGGCTCAGGAGTTTATCAGAGTGCTTTGAGAAAAGCTGCCATCTTGGAGTCGCGGACTTGTCGATTATCTTGAAGGGAACCATTTGGGGACTAAGTTTGGTTCTAACTAAAATGGCAGTTTCAGAGAGATCTATGAATGGTTTTTTTCTATAGGGTAAGACCAGGTGTATTCGGACACTTGGGTATATTCGGACACTTTGTTTACTGAAGTAATTAAAAATTATTATTTGTCCAATCAAAACAAGCTTAATCTTTTCTAACAGCTAATCGAACGTCTTATTCCTTTATCCAAATGTCACAGAAAGTTTATGTACTGGTACAGATAATACTATTGGTCTAAATGGCTGCAGCGTAAAATCATGTGACAAGGCGCCATTTTTCAAAAACTTTGTTTACAGAAACTTCAATATCTTGGTGAAGCTTATTTGCTGTAAATAAAGAAGAACGGAATAGTATAAATCTAAAATGTGTAATTTTAAATTGTTTAATATTCAAATTTAAGATAAACAAATCTTTACAAAACCATAGAATACATAATTTATGAGATAAAATACATTTCATCCTGTCCGAATGTACCCTTTCTATATTTTCTTTTATACAAGGGTACATTCGGCCACTTCGATTTTGTTAATTTAAATTCCCAATTATCAATACAATGATTTAGTTTGACCTGCAATACCCTTTCTTTTAATTGTTTTCTTATAAGAATCGGAATAAGAATATTTATTTTTCCAGTTATGAGCCTATAAGGGTATGAAAAGATTGTATCAATTTTCAATGATTAAAAACAAACATAAAGAAAACATACATCAGACGCGTTGAGAGTTATCCTTTTGATGAAACCCCTCTTGCTTCCCCTTTGCAATATATAATCCATTCCGTATGATCACGTTTACACCGCTTTCTGGCTTTTAAAGTATATATATTGACAATGTGTTTTCCTCAGTTCTGCCATGGTTAGAAGAAGAAAATGTAAGGCAATACATGTGAAAATAAACAACAAATCGTGCATCGTAGTATTCTCAATAGTATGACATTTTTTTTAACAAACCGTGGGATATCAGAAAGAAGATTGGGCTAATTTGTTTTGTCCGCTGTTGTTATGAATGTATTCGACCATAAGACTAATAGTCCAGAGATCAATTGGTAAATACTGACCAATACCAGACCGACTCGAAAAAAAAACCCAAAATAAAACAAAACAAAATAGTTAACATGAACATGCTGGGTCTATGCAGACACATCAAGTTGGAGCGACACCATTAACACAAGCGACATGTAAGTTGTCAATGTCGACACTGATTAAAACTAATGGACCCCATAGTGGTGTTGTAAGTTGCTGCCAATCATTTATCCAGAATTGTATGGACTCTTTTGGCTAATGTTGCTGTTTTTCAGAGATTTTGATCGGTACTTGTCTATAAAGAAAAAACACCGACACTTTAATAAAGGCGCAACAAAATGGATTCACAAATGTTTAGTACGTACAATGTACACATTCACTTCACTAGATCGAGCAAAGCCATTAGAAGATTTGATCAGTAGAAACACTAGTGGCAAGTCCGTCAGAATATGTCTGATATTGTATCCAATCGTTTTGGTAAAAAAAATATAATTATTTGACAAGCTTCCAGTAAAACTGATTGTTTTTGTAGTTTAATGTAGTACAGATCTTCCTAAGTTCTGTTATCAGCAATTCATATTGCGGCACTGAGAAACCATCAACATTAAAATAAAAACCAGCCGGTCCACAAAAAAAAAAATACGAGAAAATAACAAAAAAACAAAAACAAAAACAAAACAAAACAAAAAAACAAGCAAACAAAAAACAAACAAACAAAACAAAACAAAACAAAACCAAAAACAAAAACAAAAAGAAAGAAAAAAAAATCAGTTACGGAGGACCAAAGGTATTGTAAAAATTAAAGTCCATAAACATGTCAGAAACGAGAAAAACAGAAAAAAAAAACAAAGACACCAGACATCCACACCCCCATCATTTTCAAAAATATCGAAATAGGAAGCCATATCGAGTATCAAGGATATCTAACGAGTGCAATACACCAATACACGGAATGAAGCCCCAGTATTTTTAAGTGGTTAGAATCCGGGGGGGGGGTTCTTCCTATATATTGGTATACACAGACGAACCGCTGGAATGGGTCCCTTTTTTGGCAAGTCAAATATATCGATGGGATGCAATTTTCATCAATTTATTATATCAACGGGTAGATAATTTGGCATACCATTTTTAAAATCATGTTTGTGTTACATTTAATCTAAATAACTGAGTTTAAATGCAAGAAAAATTAATCTTCATTTAATCTAAATAACTGAGTTTAAATGTAACAAAAATTGATCTTATTGTAAATTATATTACAAAAACAATGTCCAATGTGCAATATTTGCGCTGGCAACAATAAAACATGAATAGATCGCAATATATGATTGGGTCGGGATTTTCAACGGAAATATATGAATGGGTATGTTTATCCAAAATATTGAATATATGAATGGGGGTGTTTTAAAAATCTCAGCCGTACGTCTGTACCCAAATGTATAGGTTGACAACCCCCGCCACCCCCCGGGGTTAGAATTTTGATACAAACAGTAAATTTTTATAACACGCAAGGTAACATTTTCATGTCAGACAAGTCTGATTATTGAGCGTGTGAATACCCTCAGGGACCTTTTGTCCACCAATAGTGGCGAAATCGGGGAATAAAATTCAAAAGATGCAATGAAGGGATATGGAGTAAATACACATGAGACAAAGTCTCTACAAATACATGGTAAAACCAAGCAATGGAATATCGCTCTTATTGTTGATCTTCATCTTGAAGTCACCATGAGGCCTTCAACAATGAGCTCAGCTCATACCCCATAATAAGTCCTCTGACACTGGTTTGAGTGGAATTCATTGCTAAATTGATGTCAGTTTGTCTGATTTTCAAATATGCATTGCAAAAATAAGGTATCACTTATGCAATCAATTTTGATAAAACAGAAGCTATATGGATTGGTTCAAAAAAACATTCC
>MJUU01020734.1:0-18855 GCA_002080025.1 Modiolus philippinarum
AGTCCCCGAGGGTATTCACCAGCCCAGCAGTCAGTACTTCGGATCTGAACAGAAAGCCGATTATATTTTGAACCTTGCAATATCTAAATTTTTGTAAATTTTGTTGAAAACTAAGGAGTATCTCCCTCACGCAAAGCTCTGTCCTTAGCTGTTTTTTTGCTTTACATTTATATCATATTGGGTATTTGTTCTCTATCAGTTTTTAAACATCTTTGAGTTCCAAACGTTTAGATTTTATCTGCACTGAAGAGACATAAGTTGTCGAAATGCGCATATGCAGAAATTAAATGCACAGTAACGTCGGTATTTAGTTATCTCTTCCTTCTCCTGGACCTTTCTCCTTTCTCCCGCCCCCTTTTTCCAGGTCTCTCTTAATCCTGTTCGCCTCCTCTTAAATGGATAAAAAAGACAAAATAATATACAGTGACTGCATGGCATTTTTTCTAGCTTGCTCATCATTAGACAGGGAACATTAACCCCCGCGTAAAAAGGGTTCGTCATTATTCTTTATGCCAGAATCAAAGTGGTGTCACTTGCAGCAATCAATCTCTATATCATTTAGAAGTATAAATTAACAAAACTATTATAATGAAAAGCGGATGACGAAACGTTCTCCTTTTTTCAAATTATTCTTAAAAGAACCTAAGATGCGTATTCCGATCTATTCCATGATTGGTCTACTCAAGAGGACAGGATTGTGTGTAATGTAATATCGTATGTTTAAATCTTTAGTCGAAAACATCTGAACAGATTCAAAGACGTATGCAAATGCATTATTTGTCTCTGACAGAACTATCGAACTTAAAACGGAATATATATACATATATTATGTAGTCTCATAGGCTGTCAATAAACTGGCGATACTACGGCATGAACTACGTATATTCCATTCAGTGATCACTTACGCCGAAAGGAAATATCATAGAAAGTTTTAGAGGTAATCTTCCTTCATCATGCACACAATGCAACTCCATAGAGGTCTGTGGATAAATCTGTGAGTGCTTTTACTTCACGTAACTTATCAGACATGTTAATTGACCTGGGCAATCGAGTCACAAATACATTGTAATCAATACTTAAGTTTCAGGCAGAATTAAGGCAAAACTTTACAAAATTACAAACAGGCTGTTACTCTTGGGGATTACTCTTGAAAATATTGTACTGGGACATGATCGTGATGAAGACGAAGCAAACCGAAAATTATACTGTGAACCCCTACAAACAGGAGTGTCATAAGGTTTTCCGGAAGGGTCAGCATATTCTGCTTCACACGCGACACACAAAAATTGAACTGTCCCCTGTAATGTCAAATTCGGTATGCGTAAATTCTGTTATAATTTAATCCTAATAATATAAAATCTCATTATCGATATATATTAGGCTTGTCCGCGTTAATGCTCTCTGGAAGATTATTGATCATTATTAGTAATATCGGAAGATATTAAAATGTTCAATTTTACAACTAAATATCCACAAGTGCAAAGTTTTTTTTCGATTTTCCGACAAACCGGTTGCGTATTCATATAATGATATCGAACCCGATATAAAGCATGATCAATGTAGTTTTCTGTCAAAACTTAGTCATATTCAAGTAATACAAAAATTTTAATACTTGTGTTGGAAATGTTCGTTTTAAATGATAAAAAATAGAATGAATATTGTTTCTTTTTTGTTTTTGCCTTTTTTTTGTTTTGTTTTTGTTTTTGTTTTTTTGCTTATTTCACGAAATGTTTGTTTGATTTTTTTTTACTTCAAACCATTTTGCATAAATGATCATGCTAATTAACAACAATGTGTCACAAAGCTTGACACGTTTATTTGATTAGGATGTGAATTGGTATCCATAAAACTACGTTTGTGATATTTTGATAGGTATAATACATCCACATAGATTTTGAACAACCGATCAAGTTCTAATAAAAAAAGTCGTACCTCTCGGACAAGAGTTTGTACACGTTATTGGAGAAATTTATTTATATATTTTGATTAACATGATTGATTAAATTTTGCTCCTATTATGCACTTGGCTGCAGATGAGTAGTTTAGAAATAACAAGGACGTACAGTATATTTATCCAAATATACGTTGTAAATGAATTATCATATATGGAACAGAAATTTGACTAAACAACGGCAGTAGAATACCGAAGGAACAAAGCACAAGATTACACAAATCAAAGTCCAGAGACAAGGCAAAAGCAAGAACACCAAAAGACGGTAGACCAAAGACACCACATGCCTACAAAACGCTCGAACGTTACATATACAACACAAAAAACTAAAGCACTAACAGTGTGAACTCTCAATAAACAAGAGTGACATCAGGTGCCCCGGAAGGGTAAGCATGTCCTGCTCTGTGCACAGCACCCGTCACACTGTCAGTGGGTCAATTCAGGGTAAAGTCGAAACCGGTAATGTCAAATCAGGGAAGACGCAAATCTAGCTGAAAATGTCAGTTTTATTCAGAGACGTATCTCTGATTTATCCGGAGACTAATTTATTCAGAGACGTATCTCTGATTTATCCGATTTTCAAACAATACATTGAAAGAACAGCTAATTTACAACATCAGAAACATTTTTACCGTATAATTTGATTTTTATTCAATATATGTTCAAAGTTGAAAAATTGACAGTTGACTGACCACACCATATGTAATTCCGGCAACGGTTTGATCTTTTGTTTTGATATCAAGAAAATTACATATGCCATATCATTCTATTTATTAATCAACTTTCTCTAAAAATCAATCACAGAAATTCAAAAGGGTTATCCAAGGCTCATGCAATACACAATGAAAGTTGAAAATCTAGTACATGTGTATTCCACCATGCAAGATATATTTCAGGTCACGGTTTTGACCCTTTGCTTAAGTGAAAAACAATTGCAGTTTATGCGTTTTATATATAAATAAATTATCTTTTGATATCAATAAAAACAAATTGATCGGCTAATATAGTTTTATTCAATACACACTCAAAGTTATAAATTTCAAAGTTTTCAGACAACAATAGCAATCTTTCCCGGCCACTTTTTCTACCTCTAAGTAAAAAAAATCATTTAAGCCATTTTATTTGTAAATAAATCATTTCTGAAAATCACTAAAAAAATTTTGATTAAGTCCTATAGATTTCGAAAATTAAAGTTTTAAGTCCTAATTTCACTTTTTTTTTTCCAGCAATCGTGATGTCTTCAAAATTAATTTCATAAAGTATTGTATCATCTTATAGATCTTCTATTAGCTTTTAAAATATTTGTGAATAATTTCCCTATATGTTAATGCATTCAAAAGATATGAAGGACAAGGCATGCATTTCAAGACTTTCCGGTTTTTCAAACTTCCCGTTAATACACATTAAATATGTTTGTAAATGGAACGAACCTATAACTATGTACTTGGCGTTCAATGATCACAAGTTTGAGATCAAGGATGACAGCTTTGTGATCAAGGATCATACATGACTTTGCGATCAAGGATCATATGAGTTTGCGATCAAGGATCACAATCTTGCAATCAAGGATCACAATGATCGTACTGTTGTGATCAAGGATCGCACCACAAGTTGTGATTACTGATCATAACTTTTGGGATCAATGATTGCAAATTGTTTTGTGATCATTGATCGCATATACCCGTATGATCATTGATCGCAAGCAAGAACAATCCTTGATTGCAATCATTGACTGCTACAGGATCACAAAATGATCACTTCGGGATCACAAAATCGGCAATCTTGAATTTTCCCTGTACTGTACATGAGATGTCTTAAAACAGTGTTTAGAATATCACGGAGTGTTTAATGTGACTCTGAATACGGAGAATCTTACCCCTACCCCAACAAATTTTCCCTAAAATTGTCAATTTTTTGTCTAAGTTCGCATAAAAATAACTAGAACACGCAAAAGGTATGTTATATATGGGAATGTTGCATGAATTACATCATGATTCGGTATTTTAACAGCCATTTGTTGACTTAAACTCAATATTTGGCCCAAACTGGTGAAAAATGGAAATTTTCAACATTTTAGATTTCTCCGAAGTTTATTGTTAAATCGTTATATATGTCAAATCTGAATGATTCATCTGCAACTTTGCCATTTAATTGTTGTAAGCGATACATTAGTTGTCTTTAAACACTATTTAGAAACCACAAGGAGTGTTTAATGTGACTCTAAATACCGAAAACCTATCCCTACCCTAAAAAAATTTCCCTATTATTGCCATTTTTTTTTATTATATTCGCATAAAAATAACCAAAACACACAAAATCTGCTTTGAATATAACAATGTTGCATAATTGCAATGTTGCAATGTTGCATAAACACATGAGACATAAATTGTCGAAATGCGCATATGCAGAAAATAAATTCACAGTAACTTCGGTATTTAGTTATTCCATCAAGATTTGTCATTTTAAGTCCCACTTGTCAGCTTAAACTCAATATTTCGTACAGAACTGATGAAAAATGGGAATTTTCAGCATTTTGGATTTGTCCAAAATTCACTTTTAAATAATTATATGTGGCAAATCTGGAGGATTTATATGCAGGTATGCCAATTCATTGTCTTAAGCGATATACAAGTTATATGAAAACAATGTTTAGAAGAAGAAGAAAAAATTTTTGTGCATGCTCGAAATGTAATGGACGTGTTTTTGAGAGAGCGAAAATTCAATATGTAAAAAGCTAGTTAAATATTATCTCCAACACCCGATCACATATTAAATGCCTGTAACGCCTATAACTATAAAACGAAAAATACGTACAAGCCAACCAACCCCTCCTGAAAAACTTGACATTAAAAAACATAAAGGAGAAACCCAAATAGACGATAACGCCATGGATTCCGATACTGAACAATCAGAGGAAGCAAATATTTCACTATCAGAAATTGATATAAATAGAATTGCTAGAGCAGTTGAGCAACGTATGATGGCTAACATAAATAGAGCTATACAGAATGCTATTGACCAGAAAATTAAACCCCTAGAAAATAAAATTGAACATCTAGAAATACAAAACGAACGTTTGTTGATTAGGGTTGACGATTTAGAACAGTATGGTAGGCGAAGTCTCTTACGGGTGTCGGGCATATCTGAAAATGCAGGAGAAAACACTGATGAAATAGTCCGTTCACTCTTCAAAGAAATTGATCCATAATTTCAAGATACAGATCTTGAATGGTCACATCGTAACGGCCCTGTAGAAACCAGTAACGCATCAACTAGCACTCAGTCACAACAGAGGCCACGACAAATAATGGTCAGGGTGACAAATCCTGACGTTAAATTTCGTATTTTGAAGTGTCGCAAAAACTTGAAATCATCAAGGAATTACAAAAACGTTTATGTTAACGAGGACTTGACACGTCTTCGAAACAAGCTTTATTTTCATGCCAGGCGGCTAACTTCAGATAAGCATATTAAACAATGTTGGACCACAAATGGTAAAATTGTCATCAAAGATGAAAATGACAAACTCCACTATGTCAGAACCGTTAAAGATTTTAACTTGGTATTAGGATTAACCAGAGCAAACTATGAGTGCCTCACTATGAGCAATTTACTAAATTATTAGTACTTATAAGTTGTTATGTGTACTTGATTAATTCGTTCACTAGTCTTGTCAAAATATATTTTTGGTTATAACATAGTTACCAGCTATTATTGGTTTTGATGTATATGTGTCTAAATTAAAACATGTATCAATGGTAAATACTCACATGTAACACTCATGCGCAATGTAAAAAAGGTTAAAGTTGTATTCTACATGCGCATGTTAAAAGACTAAAAAATCTGGACATAAATCTTAGTAAAACTATACATATCGCGTAGCTTAGTGTGCTTGGTATCATGTTCGCTTAATTCTGTGGAATCTTCTTTGTTAATTGTTGTGAAGACTGAAACCAGTGCCATATAGGCTGCTATGCACGAGACTCTCCACTTCACTTACAGAATACACAAAATAAAAATAATGACACTCAAATCCAAATTGGTTCACATTTGTTTAGTAATTAGCTTATTAAATGCAAATCTTAAACTTGCGTATTAACTCGATATAAAACATCATAACATATTTACGCATTAGATTTGGACAGGAACTTTCTACATATTTGAAAAAAACATACTTTTCTCGTCACGAATCATATTGTACTATGTGCACGTTATAGTGAAAACAAATATATTGAACCCTGCATATATGTTATATGTTTAAGTTATTTTTTCTCCCCATTGTACATATTTTTTTAACCGGGTTTTCCGTCGGAAAAATCCGGTTATTTAAATGGTGAAAATGGCGGGCGGGCGGGCGACTGCCAAATGGGTACATCATTTGTCCGGAGCAAATCTCCTACAGTATTTGTGACAGGAAGTTTTTATTTTGCAGATGAATTGTACATATATCAAAGGTGTGCATGGTACTTTGATTTTGATTTTTGATAATTAATGTCAAAAATATCAGTTGTTGAACTTAGTCATTTTTACGTAAAATTTTTAACAATAGGGTTCCCCCCTTTGTCCGGAGCAAATCTCCTACAGTATTTGAGACAGGAAGTTTTTATTTTGCAGATCAATTGTACATATATCAAAGGTGTGCATGGTATTTGATTTTGATTTTTGATAATTTATGTCAAAAATATCAGTTGTTGAACTTAGTCATTTTTACGTCAAATTTTTAACCATAGGGTATCCCCTTTGTCCAGAGCAAATCTCCTACAGTATTTGAGACAGAAAGTTTTTTTTTGCAGATCAATTGTACTTACATCAAAGGTGTGCATGGTACTTTGATTTTGATTTTTTGATGATTGATTTTAAAAATATTAGTTGTTGAACTTAGTCATTTTTACATCAATTTTTGCTAATAAGGTACCCCCTTTGTCCGGAGCAAATCTCCTACAGTATTTTAGACAGGAAGTTTTTGTTTTGCAGATCAATTGTACATATATCAAATATGTGCATGGTACTTTGATTTTACTTTTTGATAATTTATGTCAAAAATATCAGTTGTTGAACTTATTACGTCAAATATTTTCCAATAAGGTCTCCCATTTGTCCAGAACAAATCTCCTACAGTATTTGAGACAGGAAGATCATTTGTACCTGTATCAGAGGTACCAACATGATTGACAACAACACTTAAGAGTCATTCTCTGTAAGCATCAAAGAAACCTGGAAATAACTTTTTTCTCAATTTTGATGAAATTCACTGATAACATTTATTTTACTCCCTAGTAAAGAAAAAAATCATCAAAACTCTTGAAATTTCATCTTCGCTGCCATGGCAACCACTTATTGTATTTTCCAACATTTCCATTCGAAAAAAATGCATTAATTTCCTTTAAAACAATGTATTAATTACATTTAATGCGAAAAATTATACAGATATTATGATTTAACATTTTTGTATACATTAAGCAATGTAGAACCATGTCCTCAACAATTTATTGGACACTAAATTTCAATACAGAAGGTAATTACCTGTAGGATATAACATCGGTACTGTACACCCAGTTTCAACAAAAATAGCAAAAATCTGCCATTTTTGCCCCTTTCAAAGCGGCTAAAAGCAATTTTTCACAGCAAAAACATTAGCATTTCTTGAAAGTATATATCATTACCTGTTCCAGGAGAAAAAATGCTGAGGTTATATTTTTTGTTGAGCTGCAATTAAGTTGAACTCGGTTATTGGTTTGATGATGCGTACGGGTTGCATCTCGGCCTCATATATTGGTGTTTGGATGATAACTTCAAAAAGTTAGTTTAAATGAAACTTGGATACATTGTTTGGTACCAGAGGCGAAAGAAGTCTATTGATTGGGAGGATGCAAGGTCAAAGGTCAAGGTCACAGTGACAGGAAAAGATAGAAAATTTCAGAAAAAAAATGGATTTCGCACGATAATTCACATAATATACATCAAATTCAAATGAAACTTGCGTAAATTAATGGATACGGGAAGGAAAAGAAAACTATTGATTTAAGAGAAAGAATGTCAAAGGTCAAGGTCAAAGTAACCAAAAAGAAAATTGAAACGTCAAAAAAATTTCGATCCTTGGCATTAACTCTACACGTTTACATTCAAATGACCAAACCTAGATTAAAATTTTTAAGAAAAAACGCGGTTGCTGAACAATCAATTTCATTAAAATTTCGATATACTGTTGAGTACCAGAAAGGGAAGAAAATACAGGTTTTGGAGAAAGTGGGTCAAAGGTCAAGGTCAAAGTGACCCATAAAGATTGAAATTTGCATTAACAATAAGCTTTCGGATTTTTTTTTATATTGGTCTTTGTGATCACAAGAGGCCCCATTTTTACACATGTGGCATGTGACACAAACCCCTCCTACATTTATGGATTTAGGGATTAAATTTGTTGTAGAATCGTTGCATATAGTCTGTAGATGCGCAATAAGCTTTCGGATTTTTTTTATCCTTATCTGGTGCAAACAAGATGCCCAAGATGTTGGTTTTGACAAAGTCCTAAAAGATGTGGATTTTGACACATGTGGCATGTGGTACAAACTCCTACAATTTTGGATTTAGGGATAAAATCTTTAAGCAGAATTGTTGCACACAGTCTGTAGATTTGCAATAATCTTTGGATTTTCGATTCCGATTCCAACTTTGGTAAGTTTCTTGAAATTGTCAAAGACTGTTTTTTTTTTAAATTTGAGCATATAATTACATATTATATCAAGTGTTTGGTAGAAAACGAAATCTGGAATAATTAGAATGCTGAAATATGATTCCAAGTTTGGTATATTTCCTGAAAGACTCAAAGACCACTTAGGTAGCTGTCGTTTCCGACAACCTCTAGTTGAAATTATAATTAGTTCAAAGTAGAGGTCATGGTGATTTATACAATGGTATTTGACTGAAACTTGAAATTTGACCTAATATGAATTCTTGGAATTTTAGATGAGCTAGGGATGAAAATAAAGTCCGTATTTAATTCCAATGAAACATGGTCACAAAATATGATCATTGCAACTCGGTTTGTGCACCCCGGTGCCATTTACATTTTGACCTTGAATAGTTTCTTTTGATTGTACGGTCACTTTGACCATGCATTTTACTGTTTTTAGCTCACCTGGCCTAAAAGGCCATGTGAGCTATTGCCATCACTTGGCGTCCGTCGTCCGTCCGTAAACTTTTTCAAAAATGTTCTCCTCTAAAACCACTTGCAAATTTTAACCAAACTTGGCCTGAATCATCACGAGGGAATCTTGGTTCAAGATTCAAAATTCTGTTCGATTAGTCAGAGGACCTAACAACATGGCTGCCGTTACTAAAAAAGCACATAGGGATAAATTGTTGCTTTTGGCAAATATTGTCTTTTTCCCTTTAAATTTTCAAAATTTTGATATTTTTTTATTTTTTATAAAGAAAATATAACAGAAAGAGGTCAACTTTAAACTGCAAAAATGCGCAGCATATCAAGATTTACCCACCTAGAAATTTTAAAGAAAATCTGAATATAAATGGAGGAGTTATTGCCTTTTATTGGGCAATTTTTTTTGTAACTTTATACATTTTGCCTTGTATTTCAATAAAGATTTGAGATAGAGGTTCAGATTTAAAAAAAAATTGTTTATTATGTCAGTGACTACTTTTTATCTTCATGATGGAAGTTGTGGACCTCATCCAAGATAGCCGCCAGCAGTGAACTTAGTTTAACATTGGAACCTATGGGAAAACACATTCAAAAATCTTCTCCTTTGAGACTTCTTCGCCAATTGGAACCATACCTGGTCACAGCTGTCTCTAGTTGGTCCCTTTGAAAAATGTGTCCGGCAAGTTCCCATCAGATCCAAGATGGTCGCCAGCTGACAACATAATTGGACCCTATGGGAAAACACATTCAAAATCAAAGATCTTCGCCTCTGAGACTACTTGGCCAATTGGAACCATACTTGGTCACAACTGACCTTAGTTGGTCCCCTTTTAAAAATGTGTCCAGCAAAGTCCCCATCAGATCCAAGATCGCTGCCAGCAGGGAACTTATTTTGACATTGGACCCTATGGGAAAACACATTCAAAGATCATCTCCTATGACACAGTGGGCCATACTACATCTACGTTTATTATCACACTAGAAAATAATACCCTTTATCATTGAGGTTATTGTCTGCTAGCTTTGGACCAGGTTAGCTACAGGCTCTTGAGAGCCTATAGTTTCTACATTCAATAGTAGTCTGTTTCCTTGTAGCCATTAATACCTCAAAACAAGAACAACGATAAAATCGTTGTTCCATTTCCTTAATCTTTCCATGTATTTATAGGGATTTTGTCCCATGTACATTTACTCCATATCCCTTCATTTGTTTGCTCAAAGTTTTATTTGAATCTAATATATACTTTTTAGCAATTATCCAAAAAATCATAATTTCTGTCACTGTGACATTCACCTTTCAGCTACTTTCTCCACAATACACAAGGTTCTTTTCCTCTTGGTTCTAAACAATATTTTCAATTTTTCATTTTAATTGAATTTAAAGGTTTTGATTTTTTGTCCAGAAACCAATGTTCAGAAACCAATGTTTTCAGCAAATTTCAATCTATAGGGGTCACTTTGATCTTGACCTTTGACCCACTTTCTCCAAAATCTGTATTGTTCTTCCCTTTCTGGTACTCAACAGTACATCGAAATTTTAATTGAACTGATTGTTCAGCAACCGCATTTTTTTCTCAAAATTTTCAATCTAGGTTTGGTCATTTTGAATGTAAACGTGTACAAATGTTGACCGGGATCCAAATTTTTTGGAAATTTTCAATTTTCTTTTTGTTCACTTTGACCATGACCTTTGACCTACTTTCTCTAAAATAAATTGGTTTCTTTTCCTTCCCCTATCCATTATTTTATCCAAGTTTCAGTTGAATTAGATGTATATTATGTGAATTATCGTGCGAAAACCATTTTTTTCTGCAATTTTCTATCTATTTCTGTCACTGTGACCTTGACCTTTGACCTTGCATACTCCCAATCAATAGACTTCTTTCACCTCTGGTACCAAACAATGCATCCAAGTTTCATTTGAAGCGTATATAAACTTTTGAAGTTATCATCCAAAAATCAATATACAAAGCCGAGATGCAACCCGTCCGCATCATCAAACCAATAACCGAGTTCAACTTAATTGCAGCTCAGCAAAAAGTATAACCTCAGCAATTTTTTTTCTTTAAACAGGTATTGATATATGCTTTCAAGAAATACTAATGTTTTTGCTGTGAAAAATTGCTTGCTTTTCTTCTAGCTGCTTCAAAAGGGGCAAAAATGGCAGATTTTTGCTATTTTTGTTGAAACTGGGTGTACAGTACCGATGTCACATACCACAGGAAATTACCTTCTGTATTGAAATTTGGTGCCCAATAAATTGTTGAGGACAAGGTTCTACATTACTTAATGTATACAAAAATGTTTTATCATAATATCTGTATAATTTTTCACATTAAATGCAATTGATGCTTCGTTGTAAAGGAATTAATGCATTTTTTCGAATGGAAATGTTGGAAAATACAATAAGTGGTTGCCATGGCAACGAAGATGAAATTTCAAGAGTTTTGATGATTTTTTTCTTTACTAGGGAGTAAAGTAAATGTTTTTCAGTGAATTTCATCAAAAGTGAGAAAAAAGTTATTTCCAGGTTTCTTTGTTGCTTACAGGGAATGACTCTTAAGGAAACTGCATGTAATTTATTGTCGACATGTTTCGCCCTCAACAGGCGTCATCAGAGGTACATGTATGCACAGAACTTTTATTTTCCTTTTTGATTAAAATCCAAGTTGCTGAACTTTCAGAAATAGGCTAGTTTGGTGGAAGGTTAAACATTGAAAATTAATGAAAATTATATGTACTTTTCAAATATTGAGGGTCAACCCATGTGTAAGATATACTGTCCATGTAAAAGAAAACCCGGTTTGCTGTCACATTGACAGCTTTTCTCTTGTTTCTTTGTGAAATACAGACCTTAAATGTGTTTGGTACATCAAATTTCATGCATTCCTAAAACCAGATGTTCGTGTAATTTATACAAATTTTGCGAGATAGTTGAGCTGCAATGATTTTTTAACATTTTTGAAAAGTTTCTATTTTAATGGAAATAATATCTTAAAATTTAATGATATTTGTAGTAATCAAATTAGATTGTTAAAGTTCTATAAATTATTCCAAAATTTAACTTAAACATTAATACCCTTTTCATAACAGATTATCGAAATTATATCTTCTAGGTTTTTTTTTCTCTCAAGGAGATATAATTTAATTTTAATTTATTTTAGTTATTTATTTATTTTTTTTGTGGAGAATCATTATGAAAAGGGAAATTAGTTTTCTTAAAATTACTATACCCTTAAAGTTCCTTTCATAAACACGATTGATTATTTCAAATTCCAACACCATCTTCTAATCAAATATTGCAAGTAAGAGATTAGCTTATATTGTTCAAATAAAACATTTTTTTTCATGTGGAACATATATATTTACATACGCATGTGGACGTATGTACGTATGTATACACATATATATATATGTGTTATATGTCACTATTATATTAACATATTATGACTAATTGTTCACTATTATTTAGTGGTAAGTTCGAGCTCCAAAACACTTCACACCTATTCATTGCTTTATGCACACTTTTACTCAGTTCTTAGTGTTTTTAGTACCTACATTAGGTATTTATCATTACTTTTTCTATTCTCACACTATTTGTTCCTTTGCACTTAAGCAAGTGATTACTGAATACGGAATTGAACTAGTTTTAAAGCTTCTTGTCTCTCTTTTTGTTTTTATAAAAAAATATAGGAATAACTTGATGGGAGTCGACAATATTCAATTTAGAGAGATAACAGGTTTGTTTTGTCCTTGTGCTCAATCAGTTAAAATGAAACATTGTTTATCCAGGTATGATATCTTGTGCGCAAACCTTAAAAATACACGGAGTTAAAATATTTCCTTGTATTGTCCTGTTATTCTTCTGTGTTATACACCCAACAGATTCCCAAAACGGATTCTCAGATTCACGCCTTTACTCACAACCACATACTGCCGAACCCTCGTTTTTGCCTAATCTAAATTTAGCTTTCTGAGTTTCATATGCCTCATTATTGATATTCTGTTATTGATGGCAGGTATTGAAAGTAATCCTGGTCCTGTATTCTGTCAGCTCCGTCAGTGAAAACTCTTTTCGAGAGAGCTTCCTATCCGACAATTGTATATCGTTTTTACATTTGAACATACAGAGTATCATGCCTAAACTTGACCAAATATCAGTTGAATACTTCAATTATGATATACTTTCATTTACTGAAAGTTGGCTAAATGCGTCCTTTAGTGATGAGGAAACTAAATTATTTGCATATTCATCATACCGCAACGACAGACAGAATCGCATTGGTGGAGGAGTAATTGTCTACGTAAAAGAAACAATTAGTTCTGTGCATCGTCCAGATCTTAACGTTGGTGATCTAGAATGCATTTGGGTCGAGATAAAATTAAAGCACAAAAATTATTTGTATGAAACGTTCTACCCCCAAATAGTAATGCTACTACATGCGAAAAGTTTTATCAGTCTGTTGAAACAGCACTTTCGCTCAATAAAGAGGTGATCATAACGGGTGATTTTAATATTAATATGTTGAATAGAAACCCAAATGACAAGATAAGAACCCTATTAACCCAGTATGACCTTCAACAGTTAATTAACGAGCCCACTTATATTACCGAATACAGTTCGTCACTTTTAGATTTAATTGTTACAAATAATCCAATGAATTTAGTAAATACCGAGGTAGGTGCACCACTACTAAATCAAATCCGTTATCATTTACCTATTACTGGCTATATTAGTCATGTAAAAAAAAAACCTCACTTACTATTAAAAGAAAAGTTTACTTGTATGACAACGGTGATTATAATTCTCTTCGAAGCCGACTCCAGAAGTTGATTGGGATTCTTTGCTGTATAGTGAAGATGTTGATGGATCTGCTCAGAGACTAAGTGAAACCATTTTAGATATAACTAACAATAACATTCCCCATAGATTTATTAATATTAAAAAGAAAGATCCATCGTGGATCACAAATGAAATTAAAAAAATAATTCGTAATAAAAATAGAATTCATAAAAAAGCCAAAAGGAAAAATTCTTTGACTTTGTGGGAAAAATTCAGAAAATTGCGAAATAAATGTAATTCTGCAGTAGAAAGAGCAAAATTTAACTACTATGTAAATCTGTCGACTTAAATTAACAACGAGGCTTTGGCGAGTCAAAATTGGGACAAAATGGTAAAATCTCTTATGAGAGGTCAGCATAACTCAACACAACTTGCATTTCTTAAATATAATGATATAATTGTTGATAGTGATGACGAGATGGCCGATATATTTAACGTTTATTTTAATGATCAGTCCAATTAAGATGACTCTGCATCAACAATTCCAGAAATTGTTGATGATGTTGAATCTGAATTATCTCGTGTTTATATTACTGAAACTGAAGTAGAAGACATTCTGAAAATTACTGATACTAGTAAAGCAATTGGTCTTGATTCTTTTAGTCCTAGAATACTTAAGGAGGCTTGTGCAATTTTGAAATCTCCTTAATGTAAGTTATTCAATTTCTCGCTCTCATGTGGACATTTTCCTTCAAATTGGAAAAAGGCCAATGTTATTCCCGTGCTTAAAAAGGGGTCACCTTCTGAGGTTTGTAACTACAGACCAATTTCTTTGTTCAGTGTTATCGGCAAAGTTATGGAAAGATGCAACACATTTATAACTACTTAAATGAAAATAGAATTCTTTCCTGTCACCAATCTGGATTCACTCCCGGGGACTCATCTGTCAATCAACTTCTACTTATGACAAACGAATTAGGGAGGGCTTTGGATGAGGGTAAAGAGGTAAGGGTTGTATTTTGTGATATAAGCAAGGCATTTGACAGAGGTTGGCACAAGGGTTTAATTTTTAAAATGAAACAAATTGGTATTCGGGGGCAATTTCTAAATTGGATTGAAAATTACTCAACCGAAAGAAAACAGCGAGTTATTATTAATGGTAAAACATCTAGTTGGAGACAAATAAGAGCTGGTGTTCCCCAGGGTTCAATCCTCGGTCCATTGTTTTTTCTCATTTTCATCAATGATATCGTCTCTGAAATTCAGTCAAATATCAAACTCTTTGCTGATGATACAAGTTTATATCTTATTGTAGATAATCCTGCTTTGGCAGCCTCAATATTAAATTAGGATCTAACTAAAATACATAATTTGTCAAAGAAATGGCTAGTTACTTTCAATCCAAATAAGACTGACACAATGACTTTATCTGGGAAACGTGACAAACCTTTTCATCCTCAACTTTTTATGAATGATACGCCATTAAATTGTGTAAACGAACATAAACATTTAGGTGTTATCTTGTCAGATGATGGTAGCTGGCATAGACACATTGACATGGTTGTTAAAAAGGCATTTTTCCGGCTCAATATTTTAAGAAAGTTTAAGTTTATGTTTAACAGAAAAACTCTAGAAAAACTATATCAAACATATATTCGTCCTCTCTTGGAATATGCCGATGTAGTATGGGACAACTCAACTGTTATGTTGATAAATAAAAACGAAAGCGTCCAAATAGAGGCAGCGAGGATTGTAACCGGGGGAACAAGATTAACATCTTTGACTTCACTTTATAATGAAACAGCTTAGCAAAAATTAACAGAAAGAAGAGAAATACATCGTATAACCTACTTTTACAAAATTGTTAATAATTAAACACCTCCATATCTTTCTAATTTAATACCTACTCGATTTCAGGATATACATACTTATAACACAAGGAACTCTGAAGCTATTCGTCCCATTATTACCAAAACCGCTTTATATTCAAATTATTTTCTACCCCCAACAGTTAAGCTTTGGAATCAACAGCCAACTGAAATAAAATCTTGTCCTTCACTTAAAAGTTTAAAGTTTTATTTCAAAACTAAGCTGATTAAGAAACCCTCCTTCTATTATACGGGTACTCGTACAGGTCAAATTCTTCACGCTAGACTGCGAATGAATTCTTCCAGTCTAAATGATCATTTATATAAAAAAACAACTTATTCAAAGTCCTAACTGTGCTTGTGGAGAACGAGAAACAACGGATCACTACTTATCGCGATGTACAATTTATCACAGGCAGCGCAGTCAATATATATTAAGTATGCAGATTCCCTTTCGATTAACGACTAACTTGTTCCTTTATGGATCTGATTTACTCTCACAGGAACAAAATGAATACGTATTTAAATCAGTACAAAACTTTATTATCAGCAGTAATCGCTTTTCACTTGCCCCCACTCGCACTACTTTTTGACACACTTTACACATCTTTTCTAGTATCCAACCTTTGTTGATGTTGAAATATTATTTCAACTTTTTTTTGCGTATTTTGTACCTATAAAAACTTGTATTGTCATATACTGTAACTCTTAAACTTGATTTTTGAGCATGCTGTATTGAATCATTTTGAAGTGTATCTTATACCCTTAGGATATGAATTAATATAAGGGCCAGGTCCTTGTTTTCAAATCCTAATTAGTAATTTGCGTAATTATTTGATTTGATAATTGTTTCTATGTACATCATATATATTACAAGTTATTAATAAAATATGTTTACACTAGAAGAACAAGGAGTGTTCAATGTGACTCTAAATACCGAAAATTTTACCCCTACCCCAGGAAAATGAGGCTTAAAATCCCCAGAATATGTATGTCTGTACAATTTATCTGAACAAAACATACTAATATTTTACTTTTCTTAAAAAATGCATTTTATATATCGCAATATGCACTTTTAACGCCAAAATATGAGTAAAATTGTATTGTCGATTTTCGTGAAAAATGGGATTATTCAGCATTTCGGAATTTTACAAAATATAAAGTTTAATTGCTGTATAACTGCCCATAAACCACACACATATGATCTTATTTTTGATATATGGGAGTTTCTGTGTATTTTGGTATTTGAAATGATATGTTGTTGAACCTTTATACAATGTTTAAGCTTTTCAAGCTGAAATAAATTGTGTTGAATATTTGTGGTAAGGGGTTATATGTTTGTAATTTATGAGACTGTAGTTATTCTAAAAATTTTCTTATGGCTTAGATATAATGAAAGGATAACTAATCAATATTTTTAAGTTATATATCAATTTCATGAAGTATTTGCATCTAAAAGTCAAAACAGCTGAATTTCAGAAAAACGGAAAATTCAAATTTTGCATACAATTTCGAGCAGAGGAATCAAAAAGAGACCTCTTAAAAGGTTTAAATCTACTAAAATGATCTTCTGCATGTCAGCTTTAGTGAAATACACACTAGAATTCCAATGAAACATTATTCTTCAATCATTTAGAGCCTGAATATTTCATATTTTCCCTTAATTTTTAGGGGGAGGGGTGCTAATTTTGACATTTCTGAACTTACAATACGTCTGAAACTAAAATGTTTGCACACAATTTGTTGCTAACATATCATAAATCAATATTACACCGGCAATTATTAAATATATATTCAGATTTTTACGACCATAAAATCAAAAAGTCGAAATTGTGAAAAAATCTAAAATTCCGAAAATTCCCATTTTTCAAAAAATTTATACCGGAAATCAAAATTTTATGGACATTAATGGTTTTATTTTCCAACATTTTCACTTTTTTACCTTTTCGGGGCCATTTAGGGCTTACTATATGGTGTGAGGTTCCTCACTGTGTTGAAGATCATATGGTGACCCCTAGATGTTTTGTTTTGGGTCGTTTTAACCTGGATATTGGATGTTGTCTCCTTGACATTTACCCCATTTCCTTTCTTTTCAATATTGTATCACAACAGATAAGTTAGGCATAAAAACTAGATCAAATGACAATGGTCGTTTACCTGAAAGGAATTGACAGCCCATAGTTGGCATTTTCGCTATTTTTTTGCAGGGGGAGGGGTACATATTTTGTATCCCCAGATCATAAAAATGGCGTAAAGTGTCAAAACTTGAGTTCATTGTAAAGGATATTTAATTAGCTTTAATTTGGTACCAAATTTTACTACACATTACTTATCATCAAATAATTATGGAGCTTAAAAGATGAAACTTAGGTTAAAACGAAAATACAAGAATTTTTCGCGGTGTACTATAAAAGTGGCCCTATACTGTCTATGCGTGCAGGTTATGTTCGTGTTAACATGTTTTATTTTGAAGAGGGGATATAGGAGGACTAAAAAAAATCGGTCTAGATGGGAAGTGGAGGGGGGGGGGTGTGCACGGAAAGTGATTTCAGCCCATGGCCTATTAGTTTTCAACAATATTTACAAAAAATTAGATAATACCAAAGTAAAAGCAAAATGAAAGGCACGTGGAACAACTAGGCTTAAAGTAATATCTATTGTTATAGGGAATAATTACTCTGTCTCCTGGACTGTGTATAACCTTGGGAATAATGGCACTTGTGACTCTATCTTAACCGTATTCCAAAATGGAACAACTATTTCATCCTTTTCGCCATCATCATCCGAAACGGGTAACACTACTGTATGCAGTGCCGATATTGATATTCCTGAACAGGTAACATATGAGATTATTTGTTTTTGCTTTGTATTGTAGGATAGGTATTAAGTTACGTCATTGCGACAGCACACAAAGTCAAAAACGTCCACAAAGGAGGTCAACAGACAGTGCAAAAGCCATTCAAACTATGAAATGCTAAAGAGTACATAGAATAAAAAGATAAAACAAATAAATAAAATATGATAAAAATTTTCTAAAATAAAAACTTCTCCTATATAAGTTAAACGCTATTTATCTTAGAAAGAAACACAGATC